>JAOWAT010066675.1:0-26531 GCA_028571025.1 Longipedia americana | reverse complement strand
TTACGACTAGGAGTGGGATATAACTTTTATTCGCAGTGACAACGAGGCTTTCAAGAACTAGGAGAGTTAGGTTTAGAAAATATAGATTCCAGATAAACAGGAAGAATCCGAGGAATTTGAGTTGCTGTTTATCGGGGAGGATCAGACTTTTGTGGAGAGTAACCGGGAGTACCTGATGAAGATGACCGAATATGAGAACAAATACTTTGATTGTAATTATTGATTAACTAACTTATTATTTATTATTTTAATTAATATTATACGCCGGTGGAATATTCCCGAATGATACTTTTTATCTGTGATGCTACAATCAATCCTGCTTAGCAGCAATGCTCCTGTAACTGCTGGAAATCAATTCAAATACATAGGGGATCAAGGAAAACAAACAAAAACTATTTTAAAAAATAAAAGAAACTAAATTTTATACACAAAAATTTTTAGTCTTTCTCGGAAACAGAGGACTGATTATTACCCTCGAAACTTTTACATACCCATTAATTCTCAGGAAATCTATAGAAAACACGAATCAAGAAAAATCTTACGCGAGTTTGACTGCCCTGGCTCTCATACTTTGCACTCTCTCCTGAATATTCAAACTCTTCTTTCTTCTTGAGGTGAAGTCGGCATGTTGTTGAACGATGATGTCATTTCTTTTGCTATCCCGATCTCTAATCAGAGATCTATTCTTTTAAGCGTTACTTTTGAACCTTTAATAGGTTTCAGAAAACTGGAAGTTACCACCCACAAGTCTTGGCGATAGTGTTCTATTCATCACATGCTGGCATCTTTAAGGCACAATTTCAGCTTCTTCGTCCAGTCTTTGTTTTTATTTTTGCCACCTGTCCGTCTTTTTCTTGAGTTGGTCCTGAATTCTCTTTCTGGTTTTTTCTGAAGAAATTTATCGACTTTTTGAAGCCTTTAAGCAGGCTTATAAGTCCTTCGCATATGATTAAATGAATGAATCCTACTTTTTTCTTAGCAGTTTATTTTTTGTGGCAAAAATGCTATCTTTCTGCGTAAAATCCTAAGTACCTGATGATGAGTTTTTTTCAAAACTTATAGTTTTTCAGTCATTATTTTTTACTTGTTCAAACTTTTATTTGAGTCACGGTTGCATTTCTTTTACGAGGATCGCGAAAATTATTGCTCTTTTCTATGCTTGTCCTATATTCTAGATACTGCTCTTGGATAGCATGTCGGAATTTTTGATTGTATTTCATCTGAACTTCTTTTTCTTTGCACTCTGTTTTAGTAAAACTGTATGAAATTTTTTCTGATTTAAACTGCCTTTTGTTCTTTTCCCTATAGTATTTTGGAGTCATTTTAATAAAATCTCTTGGATACTTCATTGACGTGTTTTTTCCACTTCTATTATTTTTGCAATCTCTTGTTGTCGAGTTAGAGAGTGAGACAGTTTGATTTTTGGTATTTATCACTGAGTTTTTACTGGGCCTTTCTCCTTCGTTCAGCATCTTGCATTTACAAGGTTCTGAAGACCTGTTGCTGATGTTTTCCTCTTTGAACTGCCTTATAGATCTACTGGTTTTTGGCTGGAAAATAATTTTTGATTTGGTACTTGCTGCAAATCGATCAACTTGTTATTTTTTGTCGGATGATTTTGGAGACTGGTAGAACTTGTCGTCCGCTACATATTTAAATTGCCTATACTTCTTGCGAATTTCTGTGAGTTTATGACCTTTTCTGGGGACGGTCTTTAGAATTATGTCACATAGATACTCATGACGGATAATTTTATTTTTACAGCTTTTTATAAAACTCATATAGAAACTCGAAGATTTTACATGTTTGACCATCATTTTTCGAAGCAGACGATACATAATAAATTTTTTTTAAAAATATCCAGCGTGCGTTTGGATTTCAGCAAATCTTGGTTGTGCACCCACATCAATATTAGCAATCCAGAAAAATATCAAAAAGTTAGTAGTATATCACCTCATTTAAATTCGAAATTTCAGTTGAAATAAAGTTGAAAAGGTACTCTATGATTAGTTGTTGCGTATTGTTAAACTCAAGGACCATCAGAAAATCGATTGGTTTTTAATGCTAAACGAGTCTTTGTGTTTCAATCAGTTCTTATTTATATTTTTAACTGAATGAATTCAAACAAACCTATTTAATTGAAGACTCCTAGAACCCATCTCAGAGAACTAAGCTAGGATGAACAGAATTAATACAAAGAAATGATTAAAACCGTCAGTTCCGATAAATAAACACAAAATCTCTGCCTTCATTACTTCACTTCATTCAAAAGAAACTATAACTAAGTAATAACATGTGTAATGATAGATTTCTCAGGAAAAGGTGAGAATTGCCTTAAGGTGCGCATATTTCATGGCTGAGAAGTCACAGTATGTATGTACAGTCGGAGTAAAAAATCTTTATAGCTTAGGGTCAAAAAATGGCAGGATATTCACTATCATTGAACTAGTTTCTAACAAACTACAATTTAGAAGATATCCTCGTGACTCTTCGTGAGTTTACAAAGAGAGTGAAGATGAGTGACGAAAAGGCATAACAAGAAGTCATTTCGGTTGTCTAGGAAATTTCATTTTGGATTAAAATGCATGCCAAATTCGACGAAATCTTCAACGGGCTCAAATTAAAAGAGACAAAGACACTCGATAATTCAGAGTACATTAAGCATTTTAAGTCGATCACTTGGCTACTTTATATAACAACTAAAAAATAAATTCTTAAGAAGAGTCTCGAAACCATTTAAAATACTTGTCTTTTAGCTCATGCTATCTGCTCTGTGTTAATTTCCGCGTGGGATTATTTAAGATCAGGGTAAGTGTGCTCCTAGTCCTCACATAAAAACAATATTTCATGGAAGGACGTTCAAAAACTCGTTATGCACAAAGTTTTCGAAAGATTTTCTATCAAAAATATGTAGCTTTACAAAAACATTGCACATTAGTTTGAATAGGAGTTTAAAAAGATGATGTCCACAGCAGTTTTGAAAGGATCTATAATCAACAAGGGAGACAATCAGATTACTGATTTCCTTGCTCCGGAAATCATATCAAGCAACTACCAAAGACTTGATACAATATACAGGAGATCTCTAAAAAAAAACAATTAACTTGACTAAAGAATTTTCGACAGAGAAAGAGATAAAAATCTTACACCCAATCGGTTTACTCCAGTCGCTAAATGGGGATATATGAACAAACTCTCTAAAAACCAAAAAAAGTCAGGAGAATCTGGTCAACAATTCGCCAGCCACAGAATTTTAACGTACGATCCCAGTGAGTATGCAGACAACGGGACAACCCAAGGAGGAACAAACTACAAGAAGGTAACAATTCCAACATCTGTTAAACCATCTCCTCTAAAATTAAACAAACCAATTATTCAAACTCCAATTTCTGGCGGAATGTAGATGTTTAATTACCTGACATAAAAAACAAAAATGTTTTCAGGGAAAAAGATCGACCCATCAATAGATTATTTCATCAGTCAGATATTCGAAAAGGACCCCAGGAGTTGCGATTCGCATAATACGAAACAGAAGAAGTAGATTATATTTGGACTGTATTCAATTGCAACTAAGGAGTATCTGGCCAATCACTCATCGGAGAACGAAAACGACGAAATTAAGAAGGCACTGTTGGGCATAGCTACATAATTGGTATTCTTTGTAAACAACATTAACGTTTGTTTCGATGTGATTGTCGATGTTCTCAACCTGGAAGTGTTAGAAGAATGGAAAGCCTGTGATTACTTCCTGAATTTCGACAAAAAAATTCCTCCTTTTTTGAAACTGCATCTTTTAGATCTTGAAGTCAACACTCTCAGCCATAAAATCTGGAAGTAGTAGCAGGTGATCAATGCGTTGCAGTCTTGCGCGTAACAAGATAGTTGCGGCAACGAAGATATAGTCCGACTGTTTAAAAGACTGCTACATCAGATCGCATTCCAGATTATCCAGGTTACAAGTTTTTTCAAGTTGGACGACTAAACAAACGAAGAGATATTCGATTCTATGAAGGAAATAGTCCTCAATTACACCGGACTGCTGGCAGATCAGCACCTGGACCAACTGATCTTGTGTTGCATCTTTGTGAACTGTAAGCTTAAATGGAAACTGGGTTAAAAGTACAAAATTACATTTTCCGAAATCATAGACAAGTATGAAGAGGCTAATGTCTACAACAAAAAAATGCATTCAAAAATCATACATTAAATTGAAATCGGTGATAAAACACTTACGATCGTCTAATTTTATAACAGTGTGTTTATCCCTCATACCAAAGAGTACTTCAGGGCAAAGAATCACAAAGACAAGGAGAATGCTCATCAAACTAAGAAGAGAAACTCTGTAATGAAAAGTCCATTGAAAAATATTATCCCAAAATAACTTGTCAGTAGACAGTTGAAAAAGGTTACCAGTCTACAGAATAAAACACTAACGCCGCAGACAACTTTGCTAATGGCCTATAATTAAAGTCCGTTGTTAAAACCGAACTTTATGGTGTTCAAAGGTCCCATGAATTCGAAAAAAGATATCAATTTTGATGAATAGGAACAAAAGTACTCAGATAACAATAACGAATATGATTAAGAGGATGAAAAATGTGTTAAAAGTCAAACCTCGGATTTTTTTGCCAAAAAATGTAAGCAGTTTCATTTATTAAGTTGGAAACAAGTATAACTCGAACGTTAATCCTCAAGTGATACATCAAATGCCGATTACATCGCAATCTTCAGTGAGTAACGGCGTTTCTTCTTCCAAAGGGTTGTCCAGACGAAGCTGATAGAGTATGATGTCATTCGCTTAACTTAACTTCTGTATCTAAAATTTCTGTTTTTGATTTATTGTATTTGGGAAATCGACTTGATTCAATGCTATGCATATCGAGATAATAAATTAATTTTAAGGCTTATAAAATATATCTGTAAATAATAACAAAAATGAAAATATTAGCGATACTCGGATTCCTAGTGTATTTGGTTTCTTCAGCTACTCATCATTCTAGTCATACTCTAGTACCCATGGATTGATAAATTAGTCTGCGTCGAGAACAAGTTTTAATTTCAGGCAAGGAATTTCAGCGTCTGCAAATACGCTTGTTAGCATCATATTCTAAGTGACGGACCCTGCCGATTCTTTAGTATATGCATTTGCAGTAGCAAGTTTCACGGAATTTGTAACTGAACCCATCACTCGGGAGAGTTTTTATACTCTAAACCCTGAGGACTAGACTGATATTGATCTTTAAGGATTATGGATGGGAAAATAGCAGTATATTAATATACGCGCATAGTAATAGGGATAAAGCGATGTATACATCAGTGTTTTCAATCTTGACCCATCTTTCAGAAAAACAGATATCGATTTTGATTTAACTGTTACAGATGGAATTAGTGCTCCAATTTGCCAACCATGTACACCACCATCCTTGCAAAGTTCGGGTCGATGTTTTTGCTAGAGATGTCCATAAGATCTATCAGGCTATGACTGTTCAAGATCATTCACAACTCTCACATCCGGTTAAACAACCGATTAAAGCATCAGTGTGGATGATTTGGTCTACTTTAGAATACCGTAAACTGAAAATAGTGTCAGGGTTTCAGTGGGAACTTTGGGAGGGTAGATTGAAGTGTATTTCCAGGTTATAAGTTTTGATGAATAAGTGGCAAACTACGTCAATGTGGCAGTCGGAAGAACAGCGGAAGGAAGATTTCTGCTAAGTGACATTAGTCCTGTAAGATCATTTAATGCAAACTCTGGAGGTCTCGCAATGTCGCTGACCATTGGAAAATATACTGGATCCATCACCAATTTCCAAGTATTGTATTAAGAAAACACTTCAGTGAACATTCTTGCTATAGTTTTGGGAGCGTTAGGTGGTGTCGTGTTCCTCGGAATAGTAGCACTAGCTATCTATTGCTATCGAAGATCAAGCGATGAAAATGCATCTGGTGGGTCACAACAGCAGTTGGCGGTGAATGCTGATAAGTTGACAACTTTGTAAATTTAAAGATACTTTCCTTAATATACACAGGCATCTATAGCAGGTCTACATTAGGATTCTGGGTTAGAAATGAGAGATTTTTCGGAAAAAGACTGCGTGATATGTTTATGCACAGTGTCTCCGTAATAAACCGTGAGGATAACCTATTGCAGACATGTGTTCCACTCAGCTTGTTTGATCAATTGGTTCAAAAAACAGAGAGTAACTTATAATTCTATGTTAAGAATTGCCCGTACTGTCGATAAGATTACTCAAAAAGCAACACGGTGAAACATTTCGGCTAAGTAGTCAAACAAAACGGCAACACAGTGTTATAAGGAATTCCTTTGGTTAAAGCAATAATGAAATACAACCACCTTCCCTCGAGTAATAAAGCCAGCGATGACAAGCTTCACCCACAAGAAACCTAACTTGTTCAAGTCGTCGGAATGAATGAAAGTTGATGAACTCACTAATAAAAAAAGTGATCATTAAGTCTATGGTATCTTTTTCAATCCCATTTTTTTTACTAGCCATTTAAGAAGGATATTTTATTGATATTGGAAGAATTAATATTTAGATATGATCTCATGTACAATCATCTTTTACTCAATACCATTTTCCTCCATATCCACTGTAGATTTTATCGAAGTACTGGGTATATTTTGAAGAATAATCCATTTTACCGTTGTTATTTCCGTTGGCGTTGCCGTTTCTGTCTCCAGTGTTTCCGTTTCCGTTTCTGTTACCATTGTTGTCTCCGTAGTTGGTGTTTCCATTGTCATTACCATTATGGTCTCCGAGATTTCCGGATCCATTGTCATTTCCGTTGGTATCTCCACGGTTTCCATTACCATCACCATTACCATTATTGTCTCCATAGTTGTGGTTACCATTGTTGTTTCCGTTATTGTTTCCCTTGTTAGCGTTTCCTCCTCCGTTTCCGTTTCCGTCTCCGGAGTTTTTGTTTCCACTCAGATTACCGTTTTTGTCGCCATCATTGGCATTCCCAACACCGTTTCCGTTTCCATTTCCGGTATTTTCGTTTCCGTTCTTGTTTCCATTATCATCACCTCCGTTACCGTTTCCAGCAGCATTTCCGTTTCCACTTCCTGGATTGGCATTACCGTTTCCATTTCCATTACGATCTCCTGAATTAGCATTACCGACTCCATTGCCGTTTCCGTCTCCTTTATTCAAATTTCCATTTAAGTTACCGTTTTTATCTCCCGTGTTAACATTACCAACACCATTTCCATTTCCGTCACCATAGTTAAGGTTTCCGTTACCGTTTCCGTTGGCGTCTCCGTGATTTTTATTACCACTTCCATTTCCGTTTGCGCTTCCAGCATTGCCATTGCCATTAGCGTTGCCATTGGCGTCTCCAGCGTTGATGTTTCCATTTCCGTTTCCATTGGCATCACCTTTATTTTTATTGCCGTTTCCATTTCCGTTTTTGTCACCTTTGTTTTTGTTTCCATTAGCGTTCCCGTTAGCATCTCCTTTGTTGTGATTTCCATTGGCATTACCGTTGGCGTTTCCGTAGTTAATGTTTCCATTACCGTTGCCGTTGGCATCACCTTTGTTGAAGTTTCCGTTGGCGTTTCCGTTAGCATCACCCTTGTTCAGGTTTCCGTTGGCGTTTCCGTTAACGTCACCTTTATTGGCATTACCATTGGCATTTCCATTTTTGTCACCTTTGTTTTTGTTACCGTTGGCATTACCGTTTTTGTCTCCTTTATTGCCATTACCGTTGAGGTTTCCATTTTTGTCTCCAGAGTTTTAGTTTCCGTTGAGGCTGCCATTATCATCTCCACGATTATCAGCGCCATTCATATTTCCGTTATCATCTCCGGAGTTGTAGTTACCGTTGTCGTTGCCATTGTTGTTGCCCAAATTTTTGCCTCCATTCATTTTTCCATTGCCTCCTACATGAGGAATGTCGTAGTGGGGGTAGGTTTTATCCTTGGGTTTCATTGGTTCCTCGGGTCTGTAGTAGGATTCATATTCAGTTTCAGTTTCAGTCTCAGTTTCATACACAGTCTCAGTTTCATACACAGACTCAGTTTCGTACACAGACTCAGATTTGTAGTGTGGTTTTTATGGCTCTTCTTTTGGATAGTAGTCATCATGATAGTAAGGAGCATCGTCTTCATACTTGACCTCACAGTATTCATCATCGTAGACGGTTGCCTCGTGGGTGAGTTGGGCCGATTAGACCTGGGAGAGCAGTCCGGCAATCAGAAGAGCAGTAATTTTCTTGTTCATTCGATTTTAATTATATTTCTACTGACCTTATTACTACATTTAAATAGTAAATAACTGGTTCTAGACAAAATTCTTCAGCCTCCCTCCACTTAGTTAATCTTCCCATTTAAATTAATTCTTACCGTTTTCCTTATCATTTTCACTTCCCTCTCCTTAGCCCAAAGGGAGTTCACCAGTAAAATTCCATCTTGAATGTCCCTACAGTTTAGAACCATTTCGTTTTATCATTTTTATAGCAGAGAAGGGATTTTCTCCATTCTGAAACGCCAAAAAAAATTAAATATCTCATCTAAACCGGCAAACAGTCGCATTTTATTCTTTAGTTCTCTTACTTTAGGAGGAATTATTCACGATACTTAAAACCCGCTGAAAAGGAATCTTCCTACAGTTTTCTAAAAAAAATATCCAACCGCGGAAATAAATCAGTATCTGAAGGGAAGATGGATACTCTTATCAAAATCGAAAAAGAAAAAAATTGAAAAAGAAAAAGAAAAAACTTCACTAATTATGCGCATTTTGATGAATGCTAAAGTAAATGAACAAATATACATCACTAGCAGTAGAAAATTATAAGCATATGTCAATTCCGCAGCAGGCCATTCATTAGCATATGCTTATAACTTCCGATAGCTTAGGTTTGATGCCCTTCCACGGAATTATCATTCATTAATCACTTTACATCGTTTAAAAGTGCTGAGTTGAAGAACGAAGAATCACCTGCTTATCCCAGGGATAGTCAGGTCTTTTGACTTGCGATGGGAATAGTTTCAAGAAAAGTGATTATTACTATGAACTGTCCCCACCTTGATTTCTTTTTATCACTAACTATTTTATTAATTACTGAATATCATTCCTATAATTGAGAACAGGCTTCTCATGATGTACTCATAAAACATAGAGAAGTCTTATTTCATCTTTAAATGAGAAATAATAAATCTTATCGAATAAAGAATTTTTAAACTTGCCGCTTGTTCACTTAAATGCTCTTCCCGATGCGGGCTATGGGTAACAAATTAGAATCGTTAAAAGTGAAAAAAGAGGTCCTACCGAGATTTGAACTCGGATTATTGGATTCAAAGTCCAATGTGCTAACCATTACACCATAGGACCAGTCTTGGGATCTTCATCATTTTCTCCAATATAGAGGTTACCATTGTTCCATATTTTCACGATCATGTGTATCATCAAAGGAGAACATTTTTTTTCATACAGAAAGATAGAAAAATCAAGTAATTAAGTATAGCTTCTTCTTGTTGTAAGCCTAAAATGATCAAACTCCGCAACACTGAAAAAACTTAGTGTACCAAGGATCACTATATTCCAGAATCTCCCATCCATTGAGATCGAAGCCCACTGTTTTGAAATTCTAAACAGCGGTTGCTCCCTTCTGCTGGATCTCTATAGCTTTAATCCATTACTAGGCCTCTTTGGTGTTGTATTCTACTGTATGTTAAGAGTCTAAGTACTTTTTCGGTCATGACAGATGATTACAATTTTAACTACTAAGGGAAGCAGAGCCTTGTAATCGTGACTCCTGTGGAGTTATTAGCAGTGTAGGACCATATTTTAGAGCCATTAGGATTGCTATGAGCGATCAAGACAGCTGAGTTGAGATTGAGATCTTTCAATGTTTGACTCATATTTTTACGGAGCAAAGAATCTGATTTCTAAATGCAACGGTTACTTTTTGATGTAGATGTAGTTCTTATCCTCGTATCTCAGACTCCTTCTCGTGGACATTTCGAAGTTGATTTGATCCTTTATTTTATGGAGAACAAATTATAAAAACAGCAAGGAAATTTCGCATAAAGAGCAACTCTGAATACGAACAAAGGAAAGACTCACAAAGTATAATTCTGTTCTTGCTATAAATTATATTAGTTGCCGAATAAAATGGATGAATGAATCGAAAATTAAGCAAAAAATCAATGAAAAACAAAATCTCCCCAAATAATGACTTATCGCTTCCCAATTTCCTGCCATTAGCGAGTAAACTGGCAAATAATAATTGCATATATCTTTTTTGCATCTCAGTGATTACAACCAGTTTTTTTACTATTTGTTTATAATTATTGCTAAACAATGGGCTGCACAAATTCACACTTAGAATCAATGCGCAGCTAAATGTAGCCCTCTAAAATCATCCATAAGAGACCTTAGAAGAGTGAGATTGACATCGATGACATAATTCCACCGGAATCATAGAAATAAAGGGCAAGTCCTAGACTTCCCAGAATTCGGAAAAGAAGAGGCAAAATGAGAACCATAAAGGAAGAAGCTGTCGATCAGGACGGATAGGCAAAAGGTGAATCTAAGAAAGGAAAGGTTAGGTTGAATTTTTCTAATCTTTCGCAGGCTCCTATCGTTACCTCTGTAATGGACTATGATCAGTGCAAAATAGGAATAAAAATAAAATGATATTTAATTTTCCCTCCTGGAAGGCATTTGACTATAGCAAGCAGAAAAACTGATTAAATACTTGAAAGCTAAACTTTGCATGTATAAATATACTTTGCCTTTTTTGACTCCCCTTCATTTATTGATAAAGAGTGACTCAAAGCACTCTAACACACTTCTTTTCTGTTTCATCGAGTTCTTTGACAAAAGAGGAGAGCAGTATTTTTATCCTTGTCCATCCACATGATCTAACAGCAGATGCCAGCAAACTTTTAGATATTTTTTTGAGGATTTACGATTTCTCGGGAATATAAACACTCGATAACTCTATAAATGATCAAGTAAATTCCATGGATCTGTTATCCTAACCTGCAACAGTATCTATTGATGCTCCTTTCGTCACAACTTATTCGACCTTAATGAGTTGAAAAACTACGGTTTCAGATCAAAACCAGGTATTCCCTGTCCGCAAATTGCCCTTATTGAAACAGGAAAGGGAGAGAATATTATCTTTAGAGACTTTTGGTTTCTCTCGATTCAATTTTCTGAATTGAGACGCATAGCATTGCATATATTGAGGTTAAATCGGCACAAAACCCTGTATTTATTTTAAAGCTACTGGAGCAATGAGAAAAAAGGTATAATAATTTTAAACAACTCTCAACAGGTCATTATTTTTTTCTTTGTCTGTAAGCTATTGATTGTAATATTAAAATCGCAACATGGGCCAGTATTGGTAAAGGCACCTAACACTAAAATGTTTTCAAGTGGTGTTCACTGAAAAGTGTTCCCGAAACTCGACAATTTTATCTTGCATAGAAAAAATATTGAGGTTTATCCTTTGGTATTTTCTATAATATATTTATTTCACAGAGCAAGAAAGACAAAATGTTTGACTCTGATGTTGTTGCCATTATGAATGCGGCGTTTCATTACCAAAATATATGGTACTGGACAGTGCAAAACCAAAGTTTTCCCAACTTTCAACCACTCGCCCCTCAGTAGCCGTTAAATACAGAAAACTTGGATCCAATGTAGGATAAAAGCAATAGTTTGACTCCAAAAACCAAGGTTTCCGAAAGTAAGACCTCAAAGAAGAAATCTGCGAAAAATCAAGAACACGATGACTTGTGGAGCAATAAGGATTACCTGCCAAAAAAGCAAAAATCATAGAGAAATACTCGTTCCAATACACTCAAGTACTTTCTCAAGTACCTAGAGAGTCAGAATTTGAGGAACGATCGGGTAAAAAAAATTATTGACTACCATCAACTGGATTATCTGCCATAAGATTTCTTTAGGGCAGTTGATTTAAAGTTTAAGAGCTGCAAGAATTACATACGCCCTTCCTACATTAAAGAGCTGGTTCATGATGTCGATACGAATTTCTCGAAAGTCTTCCGCGTTCTTTACAGAATCTTTTCAAAGAGAGAAAAGATGATCAGTTTTGTCCACTGTAAGCGTCTGAAAAACAAAGCAAAGATTCATCATTCTCATGTGGCCAAAAAACTCTTCAAAATTGTAATGCAATGAAAGTTCTATCTAATCAAGTCTCATATTCTATTGTTCCCCTCACTTTATTATTCACCCCAAAAAAAAACTTTTCTTCCTATTAATTTTTATTTCCCTAGTTTGACATCATTCCGATAGGGGATGGTTGAAGCTCTACCTCTATGGACTCTGAGCTGAAAATCATAACGATGAGATTGTTTTTATCGATTCAATATTTAAATGTGATTGCAAGGTACACTTAAAAGAAGCGTAAAGAGATGAGGTTTTGATATAGTTTAATAGAGAGGTGTTGGAAGAAATCCGTGAGGTAAAATCCAAATTTTGTTCTGCGTGGATTAGGAAAGAAATTGTTAAAATTTCCTTCAACTGATCGCAATAAAACTTAAGAAAGACATGGATAGGAGAGAGTTGACTGCAAACAAGCCAGAGTGTGAGGAAAAACTATGCTCTAAAAGATGCTAACCCTTCAAATCTACGGCTAGCAAAAAAATACGGGCACAAAAAACCCACCTGCTGATTGTTTCAGGAAAAAAATTAATCAAAAAACAGAATAAAATTATCAAAAGGAAAATACCGTCTCAAAAAGAATATTCGTTGATCTCCAGCTGGAGATCAAAGCTAATTAATAATATCGAGCATTTAAATTCTCATATTTATTTATTTTTTTATTAAACTTCAAAAACTGGACGTTAATCAAAATAAAGGAAGAATAGCTTCATATATATATAGGTTCATAAGGACTCATCATTTCTCGTTTCCGTCTTCTTCGAGTTCAGAGGTCCAGAGAGTGAGGTTGTCTCTGATGAGTTGCATGATCGTGGTGGCATCTTTGTATTGGTCCTCTTCGATCTGATCGATGTCAGCAATGGCGTCATCGAAAGCTTGCTTTGCGATTTGACAGGCTTTGCTGGGGTCATTCTTGACTTCATAGAAAAAGACGGAGTAGTTGAGGGCAAGACCAAGTCTGATTGGGTGGGTTGTCTTGAGGTCCTTCTCACCATCCTCAGTAGCGGCTTTGTATGCTTCATAGGCGTTATCTCCAGCATTTTTGTGTGCTTCTCCGCTGGTGTACTCGGAAATGTATCTGTAGTAGTCACCTTTCATTTTGTTGTAGAAGACCTTGGCCTCCGCATTGGAAGCTTTCTTAATAAGTTGGTTATCGAGGAGGCCCAACACATCATTACAGAATCTGTTAAGTTCTCCTTCGATCTTCTGTTTGTAGGTTCTGAGGAGTCCGATGTTCTTTGATCCTTTTTGCTCTTATTTCTTTTCAATTGAAGAGAGTGCTCTCCATGCGGTTCTTCGGGATCCGATGGTGTTTTTGTACGCAACTGACAGTAGATTTCTTTCTTCAACGGTAAGATCGGCGTTGGAATTGACAACGGCATTCATGCTGTCGAGCATGTCTTCAAACCTTTCGGTTTGTTCAGTGATCTTGGCCATGTAGAGGTGTTCTTCTCGGCTGCTGGCAGTCATAATTGTACTTTCTTTCAATTTAATTATGTTGATTGATTTGAATTCTGTAAGATTTAAATCAGCTATTCTAAACAAATATGATAAGAATTATTTCCTTTTTTTAAAGCGGCGTCACTTTGCACTGGAAAGGCAAAGCAGGCGAATATCAGGCGAGTCTGATCCTTTTTTAGTATCCGTATATTCCCATGAGTTCTTTTTACTTTAATGGAAAAAAAATGTTCAAGAAAAACTAACGTTTCATCCTAAAAAGGAGTTTTAAACAGCCAAGAAAATGATGAACGTTACTGGGAAAACTGGAACTGAGGTGAATTTCATGAATACTACGTGTTTGATTCCTTCTTTGGAGAGAATCAATATATATCATTAAAGAGGAACAGAAGATTCAATAAATACGAATATTGAGTTAAGCAAAAGTGATAAGGTTGTTTTATTGTCAGTAGTAAAAAAATTCTTTGCGACTAAAAGAGTAAAATGGTTTCCTAACCGAAATACGGGAACATTATATCAAAAAAATTAATGTCTTAAATTGCTATCCAAAAACTTCGAAAATACAAGCACCAAGAAATAATAAGTTAATTTAGATTCATAACTCGAGTCAATTTAGCATTCAGCTTGGCGAGAATTATATCAGTTGCTATAATATATCCCAACATCCAGGTTTTTGTTTGCATTTCCAGGGATTATGTTCAAACTAATGTAAGTAAGCCGCTGGAACCGTGGAATATTATGGTTTTTTTGATTGTTGCAATGGTAGATCTGATAACTATCGTTGGGGATGTCACCACTTTGAAATAACTGACGAAGGAAAATATTATTCTCAACGAGATTGTAGAAAAGTAATAAGACGGGGCTGAAAGTTTGAGAAGACCCAAAATAGCCACTTAGAAACAATATATGAGTATTTTCTAGATTTTATTGGTGTACAAGTATCGAAGTAGAAATTTGGCATCAGCCTATTCCATTACTAGATATATGCATTTCCTTTCCTCTCTCCTAGTTTTTGGGAATATGGCTCTCAGATCTCAGCACTAAAATTGTCTGCTATACAAACAAATATTTCTTTGGACTTATTTGTTGTCTGTCTATATTAGTGCCTATGAGCTCGACATGTTTACCATCGAGAGTTCAACAGGCAAGCATAGAAAATTCAACTAAGCGATGTGTAATAGATTCAATTTAGGGGGAATTCAATAAACTTTTCAAAACAGTTGGAGAAAGCCGTATGTTAAAGAGCTTTACGTGGCAACTATGTTCCTATTTTGTTGTTTACTTCAGGTTAATATCTATAGAGATACTCTGTTGTCGGTGTTCATTGTTGTAAATATTCTTTTTTCGTTGATTGCTCTCTATTTGGAGGAGAGTATAAGATCAAGGTCTGAACTAGTAACCACTTTTCAGCACCATTTATATGGCTTGCTACAAGCTTCTTTGGGACAATGGGGTGTGAAATTCCATGTCTTTGAAAGGTACAGATTAGCTTATAAAGTTTGCAAAGGATGGCTATTTTACTTTTGCTATTTTCTGCAATTCGAAGTCATGAATAGGATTATTTCCAAGCGATAATCGTGTATTCGACTATATTTTTGCTTTTTATTACGCAGTATCTAAAGTTGAAGGGTGGGATATAGAGCAAAGTCGATTTTTTTATTAGAAAGAAGACAGAATAAGTTGAAGATTTTGCAACTGAATGTTCAATTTGTCTACAGGAATACCATCAAAATGAGGAAATAGCAATGCTTCCCTGCGCACAATAGCATGTATTCCACACAAAATGCCTAAAGAACTGGTTCAATTCACGAAAAGACTGTCCACTATGCAGGTTTGATCTAACATAATACTTGCCTTGATTTTTAGATTCGGCGATTTTTAGCAGAGAGGTTTTTGTTTTATAAATTAAAAATCGAGAGCAATTTGGTCAATAAAAAATGATTAGAATTTTAGCTCGCTAGCTTTTCAGGTATAGCTTCGCCGAAAGCAAACTTGATAAGTTTGCCATTTAAAAAGATTACTACTCGTATTTACGGCTGAATTAGGACGCGACTCCTCAAGATATTAAAAAATCTTACTATCGGCTCGCAAAAAAGCACCATCCCGATCACAATTAAGGGAGTGATGCGAAGATAAAGCAACTTAACTAGGCATACTAAATACTTTCAGATGTATAGCGCAGAAAATATTATGATCAAGAAAGAAAAACTTACATGGATGCAAAGCAGAAATCTCAGCCTAAATCAAAGAAATATCACTAAGATTATCAAATGAACAAGGGAAATACCCACCCAACTAAAAGACAAAAGAACCGGTTTTATGATGACTCCTATGGAAAACCCTATTAATAGTATAAAAATAAGCAACAGAAGCACTAATAGGAATTCTACAACTACTACGAAGATTTCGAAGCCTATAAAAAAAAGTAAAGCTGTAAGTAACAGTAGCAACGTCGTCAATGGCAAAGATAGTTTTACGAAAGTGAATTCAACCGAAAAAAAAATTAGTAGGAACAGAATAATGGCTAAAAGAGAACTTCCTAAGATATTTAGCTTTAGAAAAAAATAGTGATGAGAAGCAGACTCGTCAATGCCTACAACATTATGTGGAAAAAATATGCATTGATGTTCGGAGAACGCAATCAAGATATGCATGAGACTGGGTATTTCAGCAAAGATATGACTTTCAAACAGGCTTACTCCTATTTGGTCTAAAAGTTGGGACTTTTGAAGCTCTATTAAAAATATTTGAAAAGAAAGAGATAAAACAATTGATAGGTTTTTAAAGTTTTAATATTTGAGCGGTTTGAAAGAAGGGATCATAATTTAGTTTATCACTGCATCTATTTGAAGAGTTTTCTGCTTGCATTTGGGTTTTGGAATCCTTTGCTTTACACCACACTCATGCACTATCTTATCCTGAATTTTTAACTTAACACCTGCTGAATATTTTCCTATTTTTATAGCTAGACCATGAAATTCTTGAGTTTTTCGAGCTATTGGTCGTCCGTGTCTCCGTAGAAAGAACTGATTGGAATTCCGTTGTCCAAAGTGGGATAGAAACAAGCCATGCAGTTATCTATGATGATACATTTGTTTAAGTCTAAACCCTTGAAAATTCTCAGATCCTTGAAATACACAGGACACTACTCTAATTTTATACAACTATTTCTCGCCAATACATTTTTTATAGAATGGCTGCTGTTTTCATTCAAATATTGCACAATAAATCGCCCATACTACAAATTAGAGGCGGTAAAAGCAATTAAATCGTACATTTTAGCCATTTATTCGAGAAAAGAAAAGCAAGAAGGTCTTATATAAACGTAAGCCTAAACTTTACATCAAAAATTACTTTTTGCTTTCCAAATGGCATCATCACTGAATAACCCTTTGGTTCATTTGCAAGGTGAGCATTATCAGACTAAATGAGTATTTTTGTATGGATTAGAGTTTAGTCCAGGTCTAGAAAGACTTTTTTTTTATGGGCTTATTAATTTTGATAAGTAAGTTTGACAGTTTTTTCCTCAAAGAGGGAAGCGTATTTGGCTGTACTCTTCTCTTAGGAGAAGATCGCCTTTATCGGATCTAGAAACTGATGAACAGCTTGGAAATATAGGGATGGGGAGTTTTGGTTGATATTCTTCTATTTATTTCCGAGTGACTGAAATTAGTTCTCATCGTGCATCTTTTCATTTTCGTTGTTAAATTTGCTCATTCTTTCCGTCAAGTGTGTGAAACTGAAAGTTTTGACTGATGTTTTAAAGTTTTCGATAATAATATGGATTGCATGAAATTAAACAAAGGGTAAAGTTCTATTTTTCCTTAAGAATACTAAATACGGTAAGTTTCATTAAATACAGCTTAGAATTGGTCAGTATAAGCATGAGAAGCTTTATAATGAAAAGTGCATTTCCTTTTATATCTTCGAAAAATATTCTAAGTCAGGTATTACTGTGAAGTGAGTTAATTATTATAGTTATTGTGTCTGTAAATTTCAAAGAAGAGGGAGGGATGAATTAAGAGACTAAAGTCAAGTTGCTAGAATAATCAATATAACATATCAAATAGAAAGTACAAAATTGCTATCAATTTAGCTAAAGATGTACTAGCTGTCAAAGAACGACCTGTAAAGCAAGACCAGCCTAATTGAAACGAAAATGGGGATAATAAGTCAGCGAAAAGGCAACGCAGGTTACAGGGACGAGAACAATTTTTAGTGCTCACTCAACCAGAGTTAAAGTATTATCACAAAAAATATGCAGTGTTTCGAGAGTATCTTAAGAAGTCTGACACCAATACGATAAACAACCTTAGGAAAATATAGGATCATGTGAATAGCAACTTAGAAATGATGCATCGCAAATTTGGGATAGTTTAAGACAAACTCTTAAGTCTGATTTCCCAGAAGGAAAAAGTCATTTAACACGTTTCGTATCAACTGTAGAACCAGATTGTGTCTGTTAAGGCACTTGAAGATTGGGTCAAAATTAACCAGGGACAAAACAGGTCTTTGAATCTTTACGAAGACAATATGAACGTTCGTTTTGACAGGTACTAGAAATAGTTTGATTTGAAAATGAAAACTCTTCAGTCCGAATTGTCCTTGTCCAAGACATAGAGATAAAACTTTTAAAGCAAAATGCGAAATTTACTTGAAAAAGTTCACCTACAGTAATAAAATCGTTCACCTTAAAAATAGATAAAGGGAAATAGCAGTGGCAATAGTAATCACCATGAACAAATGGAAATTAAAATCTAGGCAATCCACGACAAGCTTGAATAGCTCAACCGATAACTTCTAACTCTTAAAAGGGACCAAAAGAAATAAAAGCATTAAAATATGTCAACAAATCGAAAGTTACTAAGGAACTCTGAGTAAGGAAGTCACAAAAATTAATAGTACGACACGGTGATGTAGAAATTGTAGAATCTTGAAAATTAGCTATAAGAACAGCGGCTCAATTCGAAAAGGAAAAGCTGGGAACCAGACATCAAAAGATGCCAGAGGGAAATTTAATAGATTAAGTCGAAGATAGTTGATATCCTTGAAAGGCTTAACTAGTTGGAATCAAGTAAATAAGCCAATGAAATGATAGGAAGACAAAAAGATCCCATTTTTAGTATTGCTGATCTACCATCATCCGGTCATTCCAACCGGATTGCCGATACAGCAACTAGTAAAAGGTCTGGAAAGTCTATTCAGCCATCCGTTGGAAGAGGAAATGCTAAACTAAATTTTAATGATCATCAGTAAGCCTAAGTTACTGAACAAGATATGAGCGAAATGAGAGGAGGAATTCGAGGTTTGTTGAGAAAGTCCAAAGAAAGAGAGGAAACATCGCCATTCGGTAAAAATAGAAATTAGCTCTCAAGAGCAAGTCCGCTAAAGAAACCTTTACCTCCTAAGAAAAATGCGCTCGGCCCAATCAGACACTAGCTCCTGCATTCGAAGTCTCCGTAAATCTACTAATAATAGTCTTAAAACGGCGAGGATATGTACCAAATAGACTAGGAAGGTTTCCTTATCGACGCTGACGGAAACTATTTGGTGAACTAATCTGGAGAAAGGATGCAGCTGAGTAGTGAGTAAATTAATGAGATTTTGAGACAGCAAGAAAGGTTATGACATTATGATCTATTTTTGTTTGTAGAGGTGATTCTGATTATAAAAAAGTAATAGATTTATATATCACAATTATCACCCAAAAATGAGCTTTCTTTCGTTGAGATAATAACTTGAAACTTGGACACTTGAGTCTGATGAAAAAGTACTGCTGACGTTATTTAGCTATTCACTTCGATCAAAAGGCTTTCCGAAAACATAAGATAAACCGAAAAGACTATTGAAAATAATATGCAATAGACTAAGCATGCCTTGACACAAAGTCAAGTTTAAACAGGCAAGAATTTCAACCATTTTCTGAGACTCTCGTAGTTCAAATTCACCGAAAACGTATTGTTGTGATACGATTTAGAAAATTGGTGAAAGATAGCCAAAAGTCAAATAGGATTCAGGTAAATTGGAATAGAGCAAAGTGAATAAGAGCAAAATGGATTCCTTCAAATAAGCAATTAGAGTGAGTGTGCAGAATTTGGATATAAAGTAGTAGTAAATATAAAAGGACAGCGTTTCAGTATCCATGTCATAGGTATCTCTTTCGCAAGCAGTATTTCTGAAAGGGACAAGACTGCCCGCTCTGTACGGAAGCAACTAATACAAGAAAACCAAATTTATGAATCTTTTTTTCGATGAGGAACTAATATAATCCAGAATATCCAAGAAGTCTATGATGATGAAAAAAGATGATGCCCTGGAAGAGTATTTTCCCACATCTCCCAACACGAACCAACACCAGATGAATAATGATATCAAACAAGGCGAAAACATTGCAAATACCAATCTGCTTCCTCCTCCACCTATTAGCACAGTTGTTAATAACGTGCAGAGTACTGTTCCGACCGGAAACTTACCTCCACCACCTTCAATGGGAAGTTCACTTCCTCCACCTCCTTCAGTTGGAAATTCAGCATTACCACCACCCCCGCCTCCACCAATTACTTTATCGCAACCCCCTCCTTTGTCAGGTTCTTTCATAGCAAATCCTCCTTCAAACGATAAAGTTTAACAGAAATAAAATGGATAAAAAATTGCAGAAGAAGTTTAAAGAGAAGAAGCGACAGTAAAAACAAGGAGAACATTGTCTGTACAGTAATAGCTGAGTTTGAGACTGAAGGAGGGTAAAAACTACAAAGCACCCGCAATGTAGGCTCCTTAGCTTGGAAGAACAAACAATTCCGGATTGGCATAAATCAGAGAGTCGAAAGGCTAGGATGTTTCTAGTAATGTAGCCTTTAGAGCTAGTAGAAGCGTTGATGAAATTATTAAAGGGGCTCAAAACCCGTTTGCTAAAAAGGAAAATATATTTTAATAGGACTAGTAGGAAGACGATAATGCATCGATTTTTGGTCCGTCCAAAACTCGCATGAAAGACAAAATTCTCAATAAACCGGCAGTCCCAATCGGAATAAAAGTGGATACTACCGCACCCAGTAAAACCGAGGAACAGAATGAGGAGGAGTAATCAATAATGAGGAGGAAAACTTTCAACGAAGAGGCTTTGATTAAAAAAAAACCTGTCTAAACGTAGGCCCAACCTCAACTGCAGCCTCCAACTGTTTAAAAAGCAGCAGTGTTAGCCAATAAACCCGCAAAGAAGAAAGGGGGGCTTTTTAACGATAGTGACGAAGATGAAGAGTAATTCAATGCCATCAAGAGAAGGAACACCACAAAAGTTGACATTAAAAAGCCTACGTTGCAGAAGTAAACTGCAGCTAAAAAAAATACGAATAAACTTTTTGACGATGACGATGAAGAGGATTAAATTTTTACGAAAAGAACAAGAACCCAAACTTCGACCCTTGCATTTCAAAAAAAACCATCTCCCCAGCAACCAATACAAGTCACTAAAGCAATTTAGGAAAAAGTCCAACTTCCTTAGAGTAAGGGGAAACCCGAGGTAAAGGAAAACATTGTAGCTTCTCAGAAAAAGTAGGAACCCGTATCTTTACCGTCAGTTCCAAAAGTAGCCCAGAAGAAAGCCGAAAACAAAAAGAAATCTCTTTTTGATGACGACTAATAGGAAAATGTTGCTTTTAATCAGAAAAAACCAATTGAAAAGAAGACTACAACACCAGTTATGCCAAAAAAAGAATAGATCGCAATATAAGCAATAGTTGAGGATCAAAAGAGGACTAATGATCCGAGTATAATCCAGGAATAAGACCAGGCAAGATCATCCGTGCAAAGTTTGAAGAAGATGGCCGCGATGGGTGGTCAGCCTCTGCTTCCGAAGATACCAGTTGGAATGCATCTTACAAAACCATCATAAACCAAAAAACAGGAAGAGTAGGCAAGGAAAAGAATGGAGCAATCACAAAAATAAAAGCAAGAGGAAAAAATTCGAAGGTAGAAATAAGAAAAGTAAAAACTATAGGTGCAAACAAAAATTGTATCGGATCAGGGGCAAATGGAACAACTACAAAAACAACCATTAAAAAATAAAATACAAGAGGAAGGGGAGTAGGGAAAGAAATAGCAACTTTTAGAAGAATAAGCTGCCATTAACAAGAGGCAGTAACAATAGAAACAAAATTAGCTCTCAAAACTGGCAGAAATCAGTGCTTAGTCAGCAAGAAAATAGCAGTAAGGGAAAAGAATTCAGCAGTAAGAGAGTCTGACAAGAATGATAGTTGAGCAGGAAAACAAAGTTGAGTAGGTAAAAATAGCTGAAGATATTAAAGAGTCAGGATCTTAGAAAAAATAGAGTCCAACTGGGTTGACTTTAAACACGAGGAAAAAAAACAAACCAGCAAAAAGCAAAAAACTTTTTGACGACAGCGATTAATAAATTATCAAAAAAGCTCCTATTGTTAACGAAGTTTCAGTTCAAAAAAATTATTAAGCAACGGTAAATGCACACAAATAAGTTCCTATTGATAATGGAAGCAAAGAATAGGAAATATCCATTTAAGCGATAACAACTCAAAAAGACCAGCCTCAAGTATCACAGAACAGTGTAAACTCTGTTAGATAATCCACTCAAAGCGTTAAAAGTGTTAAGAAAATGCTCGGTGCAATGGGGATGCCGATGATGCCGTTGATTCCTGGTGGGATAACCAGACCTTCAGAGGCTAAGAAACAGTAGAAATAAGCACTTTAAAAATTGAAGCAATAAGAGGAAAGAAAACTTATTGAGTAACAAAAATAACAGTAGCTCTAACGGTAGAAGTAAAAGATTAGGCAGGAACAACTATATTTATAGCAGTAGAGAGCTAAACAGCAGTAGGAAGCGGAACGGCAATAAAAAATAGAACAGTAAAGACAACAAAGAATAAAACTATAGGCGTAAAGAATTTAACGATAAAAAATTTAGCAGCAAAAATTAGAACAGCAAAGAATTTAGCAACAAAGGTTGGAGCAGCAGAAATTAGAGCAGCAAAGAATTTAGCAGCAAAGGTTGGAGCAGCAAAAATTAGAACAACGAAAACTAGAGGAAAAAAGATTAGAACAACAGAGATTGCTCGAACAGCAAAGAATTTAAGAGGAAAGGCTACTGGAGCAGCAAAAAATGATCTAACAGCAAAAGATCATATAGCAGCAAAGAATCGTCTAAGAACAAAGACTCATATAACAACAAAGAATGCAATAAGAAAAAAGAAAACGATAAATACAAGCATATTAAGCCTAATTGTAATAGTAGCAGCAACGTAAAAGAAACTCATAAATGCCTCAGCTTCCTCGTGTGTTTGGTTAACCCAAAAAGGAGTAGAGAAGGCCAACTGGACCACTTGGTTTTGTTCCATCCAAACCCAGCAAGAATCCTCTAGGAGGCATCGAAACATCATCAACCACGTCCAAACCCTTACCAAGGGTTCCTAAAATAGGGGGAGCTGAAACTAAAAAAACTGCTCAGAAGGGGGGATTATTCGATTAAAGTGATTAATAACAGCCCAAGTATAAAAGTAAACCTAAAACCAAGTTTACATCTAACCTAGGCACAAAGAAAGGAGGCTTATTTGACGATGACTAAGATGAAAACATAAGCTTTACGTCCAAAACCAAAGACATAGCTAAGTTTGGCGCCAAGAAAAAAAAAGGTTTGTTTGACGATGATGACTAATAGGATGTGATTGTTACTAAAAAGTAAAAAGTGGTTGTTGAAACTATTTCTCCGGGGCCAAAAACCCAGGAACCACTGTCGACTCCAACACTTGCCAATAATATTCCAAAGAAGAAGAACTTGTTTGATGATGATGGCGATGAAGAACCCTTTAACATGGGAAGGCCCAGCAAAACATCATTTAAGCCAGGTCTAGCTCCCGCAGTTAATCAGCCCAGTAAGAAAAAAACGTTATTCGACGACTCTGATGAGTCGGAGGATGTGGAAATCATTAAAAAGAGGAGAGCGGCAGCAAATAAGTTGAAAGGAGTAATTTGATTTTATTAGTTACATTTTGGAAATAAAATTGTTACTATTTTGTATTATTTTAAAGGATAAAAAAGGTGATTTTTTACATTGAGAATTTAATTGATTTTTTTAAAGGTTTATGAGATTGAATTTCCGAATTCTACTCGTTTCAGGATAAACTATTGGAATTTTAACAATGAACTTTTTTATGTGAACATTTGAGAAAATTCGACTTTCCTTGTACTTTCAATGCGTTTATAATTGTTTATCAAAGGCGAAGAAACGATGTTGTAAGAATATTGCAGTAGTGACTAATAGTCGAATCATTGTCCCAACAGCGACTGCTAGGACGAAAAAGTTGAAGAGACTCCCGAAGGAGCCGTGGCTTCCACAGTTCGCCAAACCATGTAAATATTTTCGGTAACTCAGAACAAATTTAACCTACAATCTAAAACATTCCAGTCTGCTGTCTATTCCTCTGTTGCAGCGGAAACCTATTTCTATTAGGGACGATAATTCCAGAGCTTATCTTCTTGGAAAGCATTTCGACTTCGGGAGCAAAGATGCACTATACAAAAGGTTCCAAGAGACAGTGTGGTTTTCGTATAGAGAAGGTATCTAAAAAATTCAAGGTGATGCAGGCTGGGGATGCATGATTAGAGTTATTCAAATGATATTTGCCTAAATTTTGCAGAGACATCTTTATCAGGAGCCTTCTTAAATTGTTGAACTGTTTAAGGAGACTCCGAGCGCCCCATTTTCATTGCTAAACATCTGTTAAATTGGAAACATAAGTACTTTTGGTCTAATTTTAGAGCGTAGATGGACTGGGCTAGTCTAAATTTTTTCTTTGTTTAAACAATTGTTTAGGTCACACTAGTAATATTCTTTATCGATTGATTTTTACAGCGGAGGAATAAATATACCTGACTACTAAACTTTCATGGAGAGCTCTAAGAAATAAAGTTTCGGATCAGGCAAAGTTGTGATAATATAAAACCGTTTCCCAGGAAACTGCATTCCTCAGCAGTTTCATGCCCATTTTTATCACTTGATGAAGCACTAGACTTTCTGCGGGATTGCAGGAGGAGTGCCCGGTTAGGCTCTGTACATTTTAGGTCACTATGACTAGAAACTTGTCGTTCTTGACCCTCACTACGTGCAGAAGGCAGACAAAAATAATTACTTCAAGAAAACTCCTAGAGGAATTCATACATCTTAGTTATCCCCCTCTTTTTCTTTCTGCTACTACTTCAAGGATGAGGCACAGTATTTTGACTGGTTAACTTGGATTATACATGCTAGTGTCATTTTTGAAGAAACCAAAGTTATCAGCGTCGACGTTGAAAATCCCAAAAAATGGTTGACAAAATTGAGAAAATTGAGCGATGATGACTTTTAAATGCTCACAGATTGATTTAACCTTATATTTAAACTTTAATACTTTTACTTTTTCAATTATTTAGTCAAAGACTTTTTTACAATAATTTCCGATCGTTTCTTTTCTTTTGTTTTCTTGGCTTTTTCAACTCATCACATAAATTTTCATTTTATTTGCCTTGAGTCAGGAAATCAGGAGCTCTACAATTTCACTTGTTTAATTTTAACTCGATTTTTCATGACGTGGTTGAAAATTATGTTTTTTGTAGACTGACACGATATAAATTATAAGTGTGAGTCTTATATTGCTCTTGGGGAGGTTCATAAATTGAACCTCGATTGCTATGTCCAACGTTTTGTTGGACTTGCACTTTATCAATTGAGCGAAATAAAAGGAAAATCATAGTGCATTTGAAAAAATAGTACTCAAATGTCTCCAAAGTTTCCAATACTTTTTCACCCAAACGAATTTTAAGTGGATACCCATCCATTCAGGGCGAAAGTGTCCTGAGAAAGAGTAGTAAGTAAACCTGTCCCTTCATACCTCCAACAGTATATCATGGATCATCGGCAACATATTTATTGAATTTTTCTCTTATACTATAAAACACATTGAATGTAAATTGAGAAAATAAGCAAAAAAGTAAATATCAGAAATCTAATTCTTCTAAGAAGTTGGATGTTTTGACAAGAGAGATCCCCTACGTACGTTCATTTAAATATCGCCTTTCCCTATCTATTTGTTAGTCTATGCTCATCTTGTCGTCATCGTCTCTGAATAATTCGCTCGGAATCGGACAACTTTCCCTCATTCTTAGACACATCTCTGGATTTATGTCCATGATATAGCTTTTCGAGATCAGTTTATTCAGAGGACTGTCTTTTTCCAGGTTGATGCTGGACTTCATCGGGAGAGAGGTTATACTAATCATGACTTCCGACTTCACGGGGGTAATGATTTATTCCTGATGTATTTCCTCTTCCTACTCTTCGACTGGTTTCGGAGTTCCCTGTTCCTAGAGTTTGATTTTCCTTTTGACTTTCTGGAGTAGTTCACTAATTTAGGAGAGAGAGTACTGCTTGTCTTTGACAAAATTAGGGTGACTGAATATGTTTTTGGTGGGCTCCTTGCGGGACTTGTGAAACCCGTACATATTGAGCTGAATATGCTAAAGGGTACCTGACGGATGAAACTGTTGATGTTTCGGTGTCGAAAGTATTTGGGAAGTATGGTTTACTCGAATTGCTCTATGTCTTTTATCGTGAATTATTTTCCATTACCAGACCAGTGTATAATCTTGGCAAACTCGTTATTCTGTTCTTATAAATATTGAAATACGTTTAGGATATCGTAAGTCTTTTGCACGAAGTTGGCGATGGAATTTTCGGGTCCTTACGACTTCATCTTTTAAATTTTTTCTAAAAAGTTCTATAATTTAAAATTGGAGTCGTATCACTCTGTGGTCTCCCTGATCTTATTTATGCATTTTTGCCAATAAACTTCCTTTTGCCCTTCTATCAACGTAGCGTTGAAGTCTACATTTTCCATGTTATGGCTAACC
>JAOWAT010066674.1:0-48281 GCA_028571025.1 Longipedia americana | reverse complement strand
ATTAGCTCTTGCTTTTGAACAAAATCTGTAAGATTTTGAATATCTTCCTAAAATTTACACTTTTTAAATGCAGATTTCAAGTTAGAAGTAGCTGCCTATCCAAAGTAGTTCACTGTACCTCCCAAAATGTTTCCAATTATAGTAGTTATTGCTCACATAAATATCCAACACTTGGACTTTGTCCAGGGATTTATATAAAAAAATCATATCATTCCGACTCTTAAAATCAGAACCACTGAAATTTGTAAATCAAGGGTAGTCGTTGGGTTAGGTAAATTCTTTGTGATGTGTTTCAATGTTGGAGTTCTCAATTTCTAACTTCGGGGAATGACCTCTTTTCTATTTTAAAGTTTATCACAAAATTTATAACCATTTTTCAAAGACAATTTCAATAAGATTTCCCTTAGCTTTGCGATGCAAGCATCTAATAATAGGAGTAACCCAAGTCTTTCGAAATGTCAATTTAAAGTTACCGTCAGAAACGCCGAAATAAAACTGCGATTTCCTTGCTCACTCTTTCTTGAGTTTGAGAGCGAAGATAGGTCGGAATCAAGAAGATCGTCGAACCGAGTATCTCTGATGAAAGGGGAGGATAAAGTTGCTTTTTGGGAATAAATTGCGTTTAGTTGCGTTTTAGCTCTGGAAAAGCTGGATTGTAAGGAAAGCAAAAATGAGGGCATGCTGTTAAAAGTTTGCTTAAGTTCAGTAGAAAAGTAATTTTAATAAATGACTTTTGGAACTGTAAATATCTCCTTCATAGAAATTTTCAAACATCATCAAAGCCCCAAAAGAAATAGTACTTTTTCTAAGAGCAAACTTGAAAACTGTCCTTTTAATTGCTATATAGAGATAAATACATAGCTAGTAAAAGCGACTGAAATTAATTAGAATTTAGTGGCGGAAAATTGCTCAAAAATAACTCTCGAGGAGTTTAGACCCATCTTACTGAAAAATAGCATCAGCTCGTCGTAAAATGAAGTGTAAAAATGCGAAGTGAGGATACCTACCAATGTAAGAGTAGCTGAAGCGATTTTCTATTCGACTATAGGCTACTGCATATTCACGATTATCGTGTTCATTGGATGGAAAATATTATGATTGTTCTTTTCGATTTTTTTGTTTAACGATTAAGATTTCCAAATTGAGTTTACACTTGTATCAGATTAATTATACGACAAGTAAATACAAATTATAACCAGAATCTAATCATCAAAAAAAAAATGAAAACGATAATAACAATCTGCTTTCTTCTATGTTCATTGACCTTAACCTCGGGATTTATCGTTGAGACGAAGCAAGGCTGGCGAAAGTGTTTTTCCACATAGCTATCCCCTGATAAGGTATCAATGTTTGCCAATGTAGACACTGGTAGTTAGATTTTCCTTTCCTCGTCCCGAAAAGCAGACATGTTCCTACAGACTAACCATTTAAACCGTTTAAACTCAATTTGACGGGGGTAAAATTCTGGATTAGAAGGTTTTGAATTGTCATGATACTCAACTCAGGTAGCCTTACGCTTTTAAACACACACCCGGCTAGTAAGTTTATACTGGCGAGTATATGATCTGTCTTGACAATATTGAAGATAAAAATCCGTCAAGTTATGTCAAGCTTGACATATAATAGAAACTGAGCATGAGATAGTTTGGATAAGAGGGTTTTGAAGTATTGGTGGATTCAATTTAACTCATAGATATGGGGGCAATGGCTAGCGCTATCAAGAGAAGGTTGGGGCTAACCCTTTAGTCGACCAAATAATCATATTTAAAGTATAATCAGCTGCAGAACAAAATTGAGGAAGCTAAAAACGCGCATTTGTATGGGTCACTGATACAAATCGGATTCCTCCTTGTTTATGGGGTTGTCTGGGTGATTCTCATCAAAACTTTTAAGAGGAACTGATTTTTATATGATGTCTACCAATCTTTCTAAATATGAAATCAAAACGGGTAAATTTCGATACGATTATTGGTTATTTTTCGGTAGATATCGCAACTGTCGTCAAATTCGGCAAATTGCTTTCTTTTATATGTTTATCATATTTAATTCAGTAAAATAGCCCAGCCTTCCCATGTATGGTGACGATAAGGAGTATGAAGAGGTGTTTTGGAAGGACGAGAGAAATATGAGGGGAAACAGAGATGCTAAGAAGAGAAATAATGTCAAGGAAATGATTAAAAGGCAGAATCAAGTGGCCAAACGTCAGAAGCAAGCTGAGGGTGTTGTGCATGATTCAGCCAGTTAGACCAGTGATAACGAAGTTAAACTCAGGAAATATGACAATGGCAAACCTCCCAGAGTGGTCAAACCTGCTGTCTACTACGTGGATGAAGAACCCGAAGTCAAGAAAGTTAAAAAACGGCAGCCCAAGAATAGAAAAGTTTGAAAACATAACTTGTGTATACCTTCAACAATTAATCAAAGTATTAAACAACAGTTTCTCGAAATAGTTTTTTCCCAAAAAATATACGTTCGAACAGTGAAAAGGAAATCTATTTATCTCTTGTATTCTTTTTTACTGCTGAAGTTTGTGACGCACAATATTTTAATATCCGGATTATAATAATAAGGAGCAGTGGAAAAAAAGATGAAAAGGATTTTTTGGGATTATCGACGATCCTTCATGGGTAAAGATTATGTGATAATGCAGGAATCGGCCTCGTTACACCAATGGCTAAGCAGGTGGTGGTTGTGCCGACGGTTGTGCTTGCGACACTTGCCGTTTTGCAGTATGGATTGACATCAAATGTTTACTACGACTAATATGATGGAGGAGTCAGATAATTCGGCAACCAAAAGAAGTGAAGGATTCGGAGTGAAAATGATCAGTATAAAAAATACAGAATCTATGAAATTTAGTATATCAGAATAAAAGAAAGCAGTCGTTGATTATTAGTCAAGGAACAGCATTGGCTGGTTCTGTAATTCTTAAGATGACGCGGAGCCTTAAAAACAAAATTTAATTTTGAAAGATTTTATAAGCAAGTTTAGCAGGAACAAAATTTATGTGTTTCGTGGTCAAACTCACGGATTTTAAAAGGATGAACAGTGAGTAAGTGAAATTCTTATCTCTAGAAATATTATGATACAAAAGTTCATAGTCGATACTATAGACTTACTGCTAGACATTAAAAGATTAGATGATATTTTGGGTAGATCACTAGCAATCGTTATTCGTTTTGTTCAATCACCACCACCTCCACCATCTCCACCACCTCCACCATCTCCACCTCCACAGTCGCCGCCGCCGCCTCCGCCACCATCACCACCTCCACAATCCCCACTTCCCCCGTGATCTCCGTAATGTCCACCTCCATAGTCTCCACCTCCATAGTCTCCACCTCCATGATATCCACCTCCATAGTCTCCACCTCCATAGTCTCCACCTCCATGATATCCACCTCCATGATATCCACCTCCTCCATGGCTGCGTTTTTTAGGTTTGTTTCCCCTATGGTAGTGCTTCTTATCACCTTCCAGACAATTTCCCATTTAATAAAATTATTATAAGTAAAATTTTTCACTTACTTTTTCTCCTTACTTTTCAAAGTAAAGATTAAAAAAAAATAGGCATCATTTTTCGGGTTTTTACTCAAAGTTTATTGAATCAAGAATTAATTTCAAGCTGGATAGTGATAGTATAATTAATACAATTACCAATTGATTGTTGATGTAAGAGGAGAAAAAAATGTAGTAGCCATCAGTGATCGAGAGTTCTCCCAAATCTTATATGGATTTGATAAAAATTGTAGGCGACGATGGTGTTTATCAGAGAAACGTTGCTATTGTATGCGGACTAGTTACTTTAAAATTTGTGTTTCTCATGTTTTCTAACCCATATCTTTTTCTTTAGAGATAGTTTAAATGCTCGGAATTGGGATTTCAAGATGATGACTGCAAAAATAAAATATGTGAGATAGATTCGTCTCACATTGAAAACTTTTTGAAGCCTGGACAAATGTATTCGATAGCTGATGAGTTTGGACCATTTTACTGTTCAAACTAACAAGTTCTCTTTCTTTGTAGAATATCCGTGTTGTTTGGGAAACTTCCAGCGGTATTTCTGCTTTCAGTGAGTGACAAAATCGGAAGGAAAAGAGTTCTTGTCATCAGTGAAGGAATGACATTAATTGGACTCACAATTGTTGCGCTTTCACATAATATGGTGTTAATAGGAATCGGGTTTTTTCTGGCTGGAGCCGGAGGAACCACGAGTTATCGTCTTTTTCCTGTATTATTGGCTGAAATTGCTGAGTATAATGTGCGCCAAAAGTACCTAGGAAGACTGACACTATCGGGAACAATTGGGTTAGGGTTAATACCTGTGATCTGCTGGTTGATATTTAGGTGGAGACTAGTAATAACAATAGCGCTTTTGTTCCCGACTGTAATTTGTTTCATATTAGCAGTTTTTTATTTTTAAGAAACTCCGAAGTTTTTGATAAAATCAGGCCATGAAAAAGCAGTGGAAAGGCTTAATTCGATAGGTAGAACGAATAAGGGTTAGGGAAACTTGATAAAGATTGAAGATATAGAAAATGTTGCGAGGTACAATCGAGAATAAGGTTAGTTTGAGGATATAAGGTCCAGTCCTATCGACATTTTTCGATACAATTCCTTATTATGGATATCGATTGGTATGGTATTTCTCTGTATTGGTGTTGGATGGTCAGACTACGGTGTGTTTTCGATAATTGATCAGTTGGGAACGAATATCTTTGTGAATGGGTTTATCGTTGGTGCTAGTTAATCCCTGGGAGCTTTATTAATGGCCATATTCATTGTGCAGATTCCTCGAAAGGGGTATATTCAGTTTGGACTTATATTTTACATCTTAACCTACTTAATCATGATTTTCGTAAGAAGAGATCCTGAAACTTAGTATTCTCTGAATAATATTGTGCAACTTATTCTTTTAGTGCTTTCTCGGGTGATTGTTGGGGGGTTTTACGTTGTGTTGTATGTTTATATCGGATAGTTATACCCCTTAAGTGTTCGAGGTGCAGGATACGGTCTATTTACCTTACTTTTTTCTATCGTTGCTGCAGTTTCTCAGTTTGTGGAACTGCAGGTGAGGGACTCCTAAATTCCGCCGGTAACTTGGTTTGCGGTCGCAAGTTTGGTCGCTCTTTCTGGAGCTTGCCTTCTCAGGGAAACGTTGAACTAGCCTTTAAAAGATGAGATTTAGGAAATTTAGACACAGAAAAAAATCCTTCGCGACTAAGCTTAAGATTTCGAAGGGAGATTGCAAAAAACTTGATTAAATATTTTTAATTCAATTTCTTGACGAAATTTTACATACTTCCAGTGCAAATTGCAGTTTTAAGGAAAAAAAAGAAAAAAAACCTCTGATAAGTTTAAATTTGACATTTCTATAAATAAGAGCCAATGTTTATTGATTATGAAGTAAAATATAGATCTCATTAATTGTTATTTTATTTCAGAATTCAGACTCTTCCATTCTTTATTGCCCATTCTGCGGGGGTATTGATCTCATCTCTAGCTTTTCAATGTAGTCCTTGATGGCTGATAAAGTGTTTTCCAGATGATTAACTTTGCGCTATAAAATCTATATCCTTTAGTTTGTGTTTTCTGAGCCACTTTTCACTTAGGATCTAGTGTGTGAATTTCCGCTCTTCTTCTCATTTACAATTGGCAGCTACTGAACTGGAAGGTGAGGGGGAGGTACTGATAGTAGTCTATGAATTTCTTTCAACGGTTCATTGTTGTTTTGGACTTTTCGATGCTGCTTCAATGTTTATACCAAGGATCTACTCGCACCATCACACTACTTCAGTTCCTGTCTAATTTTGGAGTTTTTTTATTTTTCCTTTTCTTTGGTTATTAGCACCTGTCTTTTTTGTTACAGGTTCGATGGGAATTTATACAGATGTCCCTGCATGAACTAGCATCCCAAAAGTCCTTTCCCACCCCAGCCTCTCTTCATTAGCACAGGGACGACTCTAACCTAATCATGGAGCAGGTTGTAAATTGCTAAACGCAAGTTCTTGTCTTTCACTTCCTTGTCAAAAAATCTGTCGTAAGCTCCATCTAACATTTCGTTCAGAGAGTTGTATTTAAACTACATGCAACCTAGTAGATATTAGCCATCCACGATTCCCGCTTTTTTTATTGGGGAGTTGTTGGCAGTTTACATTATTGGGAAGTATGTGTCGAAAGCTTAATCATATCGCTCTTTTCGCCATTAGATGCCCAATAAATCCTAGGACCCGTTCCATTTTTTAGTGGGAGTGGCAATTACGGTTCGGACATTTCTTAGTTTGGTGCTAACAACTTTAAACTCGACTTGGGTATCCTAGTAATCTCTAATTCTGGCATTCAAGGGTTTTACCTAGAGTTTGGATGACTTATCGTTTGAGAGTTTATCGAGAATATCTTTGGGTTGTCTCTACGGGGGATTGACCGGATTGATATCGATAATGAAATCGAAGAAGGGTTCTACTAGTGACTAAAGGGGCGAGTTTCTCCTTGTGGAGAGTATTCTGAAACCTTCTCCTTTATTTAGAGAGTTGGGATTTTGAACGCCGTTGCCCATTTGATAATTGTGTGGATTTCAACGTGTGATTATAAACTTTAATTGGTGAAATTATGAAAAAGGGGGTTATTATCTCGATTCCTTGTTTTTGATAGAGGAAATACACCCGTATCATGAAATATTTAGAGTTTATCGAGTTAGAACTTTCCAATTGCTACTTTGAAGGGTACCTTCCACTTGAGAATCCTCAGACTTTCTGCGAATCCAAACGAAATCCCTCCAAGCAGTTATTTCGTTGTTACCCATCGCAATCGCAGACGGATCCTTTACAAAGGTACCCTTCTCCGTCACTCTTAAATACTTTCCACTCCTAAACGAGTAAATCCCCTTCCTCCAAAATAACAACTCATCTTCCCCACCTTATTTGGACTCCTTCTTATCTGAACACACTCTCATGAGATAAATATCATTAATTGACCAGCTCATTTTAGAGTGAGATTTTTGTTGCTTTGATACTTTGATGCTTCGGGGATCTACACCCAACAGTTGTGATACTGCTTACCGTTTTCTAAGCTCTTATTGCTGATATTTACTCATCGGAACTGATGGATTTTAAGGTTGGGATGTATATTACTCGTCAGGGTCGTTGATATGGTCCTTTTCATGAACGAACGGTCTGAGAAGGTTTGCGGATTTTGAATGAATGTCATCTGATTTTATGCAAGGATGGCTTATCTAGACTTATTACACGGGTTTATTTTTCACTGGGTATAAAGCCGAGGTTAAATTTTGTAGGGCATGAGAAGGTGTTCCGGGTTATGTATTATTAGTGGCTTAACTATACTATTTCTCATTTATTTACTTGCATTTCGTTTTGGTTTGTAAACAATTCTATTCCTACCCTGGGTTTTCATCCTAAAGAACTAGTGGCTTCATGTATTTCCCATCGAATTAGTTAAAAAGTGGATGGTTCTTGGCCTAGGAGCAGTCTTGCGTTTTTCCAGTGGTTGTTTGACTGTTTTTTCCTCTATGATCTCGGTCGGTATCTTTCTCTGACTTGTACTTGTTACTTTTTGGAGTCAAAACTAGATCATCTGCCTCTTCGTAAGATTTTTAATAGCTGTCCAATTCCAAAATCCTATGCAGCTATGCATAATTATCAGAACCATCTCTTGACCCCTATGACTACCTGGTCATGATATTGAAATTTTTTCTCCTCCCCTACAAATCGTAACCTTCGGTTTATGTTTGGGTGTAACACTATTTTGTCGATAGTTTTCCAGACATTCTACTCTCGCCCAGCCATTAGCTCTAATCATTCTAGTCGACAACTGAAGAAGCCATTGACAGTTCCTAAGTTTTCCTTTTTTTTTACGAGCCATGGTCTCTCTCAGTGGAAGGCATCGAAGAATTGTAGGCTGTTGAGTAATCTATCCTCGATGAAAATGATTTGGTGTCACTATTATCCCTTAGGTCTTGAAAATTAGACCGTAAAGGAAGCTGTATTTTGAATTTCTTATTAGTTTCAGTCTGAGTAAAGTCGTTGTGAATTTCATGAGATTGATATCCCGCATCATAAACTACGATTTATTAGGTTTGGATATGATTTTACTTCGTTTATAGAACTTGCACCCCAGAGTCAGTGAATTCAACAGCATCTGTCGATAATTATTTATCGCTTTTTTGTACTTCACGCATCAATGAATTATCTGGTTGAGTTTCTGTCCTTATTGCTTCATGACTTGGAGCTGTGAGTTTAGTTTTGTCTAACTGGTCGTCGTTCATTGATATGTCGGTTTGACTTTGTTTTTCAATGCAAACACTTCTCACTTGAATCCCGACGTCCTCGCGATCGATGTGATTATCAGTTTCGAGATAGCTATCTTCCAGATTCAGACGCGCAAATCCCAGTTTTATTGCTTCGTCTTCGTCCTTAAAACATATTATAATTTAGGTTTGGACTCCCTAGTCTTCGAACGCTAACAATTTAGAGGGCAGTTCTTCTTCCTATAATATTTGGCAATTCGATAATAACTGTTTTGGGTCACTGACACGAGATTCGAGCTATAGTTCACTTTCCTGAGCGTCAAGCTGACTCTCTGATATGTTATGTCTCGATGTATCCATTTAGTTTCTAAATCCCCGTGGGTTATCACTCAAAAGCTCATAGCTGGCCAAATTGTTAATCATAACATTAAATTGGTTGTCGTCTTCTGTTTTTTTCCTGTTTTACATTTCTTCTGACAAAATGTCCCTGTTTAGCTCGTTCAGTTGGCTTATACGGTCGGTGAGTCTGGTTTCTAGCATTGCCGTTTTGGTGTTCTGAACTGTCAGTAGTTCATTCATTTTTTATGCGAAAATCTGTCGATAGGCGTTTTCCTTGATTCGGAATTATTATTTTTGTGTTCTGGATAAGATTTCAAAATATTACTTTTCCATTCTCATTTAAATGAACAGTTTATGTTGTTCACTTACCAGTTTTTTATAGTACTCGAGCTTCCCCGACAGGTCACTCTCATCATCAAACCTGTTGCCTCTTGTCTAATTAGATGACAGAATTTGACTTTCTCTCTTATCCTCACTGCAATAATTTTGTTTCCCTTCTTTCCTTTACGACCTTCTTTCTGGTTCTTTGCTATTACTAGCAGACACTGGTTTGAACTTGGGATGCGGACTGAGACCGTTTGTTTTTTTCCCCTGTTTTTCGGACTCGAGAAAGCTATTCGGTTTTTAATTGGCAGGCGTGAGATTGGAATGTAGCTTATCGTTTTTAGTCCTTCTGAAATGGTGAGATTCGTGCAAACTCATCTAGGAAGCACTCGCAGCGGACATTTTTGAAAGTGAATTTTCGGATTATTTTGGTGACACTTCAAACTTTTTCCCAAAATACCCACTATTTGTTTATTAATCATTAACGAAATTGCTTTCAACTTGGTTCAGCATTTAACGGTCATCATCGGAGCCCTTGTAATCGTCCCCATCCTGACTGTACCCATCGAACGAGCGAATTTCCACATTCTACTAGGGATACAGTATTTATCCACTGTTTCTGTACTCCTTCAGCCGTTCTTCTTTCTCCTCTTTCAAGTGATTTAAGTGCTCAAGCTCAACTTAGTACTTCTAGCAAAGGGTTCTATAATGTTACGAGGAAATTTTGTGTTGTTAGCATTAGATTTTAAGCCATTAGTTGTTCTGAATTAGACGACTGTCCCTTTGCTGTATTTAGGAAATGTCATTTTTTAACGTGCAGATGCTTTTGTTGAGGTCACTTATCTCGTTATTTTTGTTGCTGAGTATGGTTGATAGGTGTTGATTTTCTTGTTAAATTTGGGACTTCAATTCGACTTCAATGGATATTTAGTGTTTTTCTCTTTCCAATTCACTGACGGATTCTTCAAATCGTTCGGAAATTTAACGCTTCTATTATTCTTTTCGATCGAGCATCAGTTTCAAGTCTATGCTTTACTTTTAAAATTCGATTAGCCTATCCAAAATTTAGCTTCTTTATTTGAGGACTTATTCGAGTCTTTTACTGATGGCTTTGGTTTACTATGAACAGACATCATGAATCTTCAAGCAATAGTTTTGTAGAGATTTACCTTGCTGAGGACTCATATGCATCTCATGTTATTAATACCACTATTTTAGCCCATTCAGCACAGTTCGTTGCTAATTAGTGTAAGGTTTATCATTAGCCTCCGTAATTTACATATATTTTATTATGATTTTCCCATTTTTTAATAATACCCCCATTGCTGTTCTTCCCAACGATTTAACATCGATTGTAACCAACTTCCCTAATGAGTTTCTTTCCTATTTATTTTTATTTTTATTTTTCGGAGGAAATCCAACCCTTTTATCGATTTTGTGAGATATTGTCAGGAGTTCAATTTAAAAAAGAACTGTCATAAAAGATGCAATAAGCTAACCTATTGTTTAGCATTAACGAACTCGTTATTGAAAGTGAGTTTTATTTGTGTTTATTAAAACTATGCCAAGGGTTCTCTTTGAAATACTATAGATTAGAGATAAATAATAGAGGACTGAAAAAAACTTACAAATGAAAATAATTAATTATCTTGATAACTGAACTAATTTGCATTTGGGTTTTTATCCTTCATTCTCCTATCATCTTTTACTTATTTCTAATATACTGCTCACAAGATTGTTGAAAGGTGCTATCTTCTATATCTTTGATAGGCTCATGATTTATTCATCAATCGGATCTGATTGTTTGTCAAGATTTAAAACAATCCTTTTCTCATAAAATGCCTTCAAGAATCCCATAATTGCTGAGCTAACCCCGCACCATCCGACAAAAATCGGATCTAACTTTTCGTACCCTCTCAGTTTTAGTGAACTTATCAGCATCACAACTCTCACTAGACTCAAGCTAAACTCTAAATACAAAAACCTAACTTTTCTCCGACCGTCCAAGTGTGCTTTGATAGTCTTCGTCTTTTTCCCATCTAATTAATCTTCGAATGCGCAAGAGTTTTTAAATGCTTTCAATAATACTTCGTTTTATCGTTTCTGTAACCATATAGAATATACCAAAATGACTAGGTAAAAGATTACTCTGTATAGCGATGTAAAGTTTTTTCGAGCTTTCCAGGATTTTTGGTAGTTTTTGGGAAGTGCCCTACTCAATACCAAGACGTTAATGAACCACAGAGTATTGTCAGAAATGTAGTACAAAATGGATAGCAAGTAGGTGATGACTGAAAGGGCTTTGAAAAGTTTTGGTTTGCTGGTTTTCAATATTTTTCTCATTCCTTTTATTTAGTCCAAGAAACGCAATAGACGGAATACTTTTCTGGCTTGCGAGATGTTCTCTTTTAAATTGTAGTAAATTGACATATCGATCAGTTTTCCTGGAATTAAATTGTCATTATACTTGCTTCGTAGGCCCTTTTGTACTTCTCGATATTGCTGTGTTTGGCACAAGTGCAGATAAATTCAAAGCTATACTGAAGAAGTGAGAGAAACTTGTCCTTACCCTTACTATTCGCTAAGAAAACCGAAAAATGGCTGGAAATATCAGAAGCTTTCAAAACAAGATCTTTTGTCAACAACGTTGTTTTTAATGTGGTTCGCATTGTCTTTTTCCGGAGGCTAGTTTGTGAATTGGAGTGCTTCATGACCTTCTTAGCACTGGGTTATTATATTTATATATTGGCCGAATGCATCGCTATGTCTTTTCTGCAAAATACCAACTATTTTTATAGATTATTTTTCCTAAACGTATTTGTTTCTTAATAAAAAAATGATGCAATACCCGAATTTATAATAAAATATCCCTGAGTCCCTCATCTAGCATTAATTCGTACTTTGTATGAGTTTAATTTACTCTTAACCACAGTTTTAATTTTGATTGACTATCCATTAAAAAAAGGATTGTTTTCTAGAAGAATGAAAAAGCAATATAAAATCAGGGTTTAGATATGGTTGAGCTGAGATTTTTTTTAGCTATTTTCTTTTGAATAGTTTTCCTCTTATGGCATTTCCTTCTAGAAACATTGTCATCCCATAGAGTCTTTTAAAGTTTGGTTTAAAGTTCGCGGATCTTTCTTTTGAGCACTTCGACTTCCCTTCGGTGCATCATGTTGTCTTTCATGATTTCATATTCCAATTAAATGACTCTATCCTCGAGGTTCACATTGTCCGTAGTTACTCGCCGTTGATCCAGGTGCCGACCAGATTTTCTCTTTGAATCTTTCTTGTCAGCGAAAGAGAACTATTCTTGCTCCTGATATTGAAATTCTGGGGTGTTGGAGGACACTGCCGATTAGATCTCCGTTAGGGTTTAGCCATCTTTATCGAACCTTCTGTTGTCAACGAGGATGATATTTTCCACTAACTTCGTTTTGATTGGAGACTTTCTCTTTTTTTGACCTTTAGAAACTAGTTTTATACTTTCCATGCATTTGTCTGGTCTTTAGCTGAGGAAGTAAGATTAGGGAAAACAAAGTCTCATTTGATTTAATATTATTAGCTAGAAATCGAATCAGATTTATAAGTAATTTTGGTGGAAATAATCGCAATTTCGAATATTCATTCAAAATTAAAATGAGAAAGTAAGTCAGTATTAGATAGTCACCTCTTTGTCAATAAACAAATTCTGTGGTTCTGAAAAAGAAATACAAATATTTAAAGGTCGATTTTCTTCCTTTTTCTTAAAATTCTGCATTGATATCATTAATAATTAATCATGAAAAAGTACTCAAATTTAGCTTAAAAGACAAGGGATCTGTCATATGGCAGACAGTCTCACTTCTAGTGCATGCTTCTGAAGTTATCAGTTTATATGGCAAAGATCTTTCAGTCTTGCAATTTTTTTTTAAAGCAAGGGATAAGGTTTACGACTATTTTGAAATCCAGACGTTAGAATCGCAAGCTAAGTCCATATGATAGTATACTTGAGTCGAAACATCTCATTGCAAATGAAAATAGCGTCTTAACTGAGTTGTATTATGTGGTAGATGCCGTGGAGAAACCTCTTGGAAAAATTTAAATCATTAAATTTCACCCTTAGGGACTCATTTTTAGGATTTAAATCGACAATAACCTCGATATTTGAGACAGAGTGAAGGAGGAAAGCTTATGAAAATAGTAATTGCAGAAAAAAAATTCCGTGTTTTTTAACAAAAAAAATATGACCTCTAAACTTTCTTTGGTATTTTTTATTTCCATGCATCGAAGAGAAAAGGGAATTTTCGAAACTCACAAAATTAATATTAAAGAGAGAAGTTCCTGGAAATGAAAAGTCTTACTAACACTTCATCATCGAAGTATGTGTGAATTTAAATTCAAGGCTTTTCGAGGCAAACCAATTTTTCCAAAAAATGAATGGACATAAAAATTTATAAAAGGTTCCTCGTTTTGCAAAAAACTCATCAAATCTCATTTAGAGCAACTACTTTCGAAAACAAGTTGATGAGGCCAGCTGATGGAGCATTTTGGGTATCATCGAGATCGTTAGATATTGATATGCCGAAATTCAGAGTATTATAAAGCTTGGTCCTTTTTTGACTACGAGCTAGAAAAATGATTAAACTTTGAAAAAAGCAACTACCCATTGGTTTTCTTTCAGTGTTGGGCTTTTGGCAAGCTGAACAGACTCCGAGAGATGTTAATAAGGAATAAAGTATAATTCGGGAAGGTTGAAAATCGTTAAATTTGGCCGAAAGTACCCATGAATCATCGAATAAGAGACGCAATAATTCTGGTAAAAATATTTACTCCAAGAGATTACGGATTAATGGCACTACGTCCTAATATAATATTAAGATGGAGAGTTCGCAGATTGAGTTACTTGAAGAAGGTTCGGGCAAAAATCCTCGCATTTTCCTCCAAAAGACCACCCAGAAAACATCCCAATCCGACCAAACGGGGCACCAGAACACCCAACTTGTCATCTAGTACAAAACTAATCACATTAACGTCCCATAAATGGTAATTCTTATTTGACTTAGCGTCGCTGGGAAATTATACTCCACTACAAAGCGGGAAGAATGACGGCCTAACAGCTCGCTAAAGCTTACTAAACTGACTAATAAGTTATCATGGCGATTGTAGCGAGGCACAAAATGCTGGGAACGATACTTTCCTATGAGTAAGCAGAACAAAGACCAAAAAAACTTCCTCGCAAAATTCAGAAAATGAGAGAATATTTCAAAGCTTAAAAGTAGGAAACAAACACAAAGTGATATGATGGCCTAGAAAATATACATTATAGTCAATTTTTTGGATTACATTATTCATGAAATATTCAGGGGGGTTAAAAAAACCCTATCTTAGTTAATAGTTTAACTAGTAAAAAATAACTAATTCAACTGAAATTGAGATCGTATTGAAGGATTAACTTTTTTAGAGATCGTAAGGAAAATTACTCAAATTTAATTCTCCTCGAGAATTCCGATATTTTTCGATATTGATCGCCTATTGATAGACTCTAATTAATAAATATATTATAAGTTTCGGGGGAATGGAATTAATTAGTAATGAAAATAAGGAACAATTGATAATGCATGGTAAATCATTGCTGAATGTATTTGGTGACAGCCTTGGTTCCTTCTGACACTGCGTGCCTGGAGAGTTCTCCGGGCAAGATGAGTTTGACTGCGGATTGGACTTCTCGGGATGAGAGAGTTCTCCTCTTGTTGAACCTGACGAGTTTGGATCCTTCGGTTGCAACTCTGTCGAAGGTGTCGTGGATGAAGGAGTTCATGATGTTCATGGCCTTTTTGGAGATGCCGATGTCTGGGTGAACCTGTTTCAACACCTTGTAGATGTAGATGGAGAAAGTTTAGACTCTTCTCCTTCTGACTTTCTTCTCGGCTCTCTTGGCTTTGCTTTCTGGCTTCTTTCCTCCCATTTTTTTTGTATTCCTTACGAATTAATTATATCCAATACCGCTAAATCTTCACTTTAAATTATTTGCTATCCATTTTCTGGCTATTTTAAATGTGATTGGGTAAAGAATTTCCGATATTTTTCTATGGCTAGATCTCAACTTGAAACCATTCATTTCCTTTTATCTCACATTTACCTTTTGGTGCCAATTTTTTTGCATAGTTTAACTTGGAAAGGCCTAATTCCAAATTCTTAAAAATGTTTAAAAGCTGAAATGCCAAAAATAGATGGCTAAAATCTCAAAAATAAAGTCTTTTAAAAAATTGTTGGTTATAAGAGGTTTTTGATTTGTTATTTCCACACTTCTATGTATTGAAATGTACTTATAAAAATATCAATCGTACTTTGAAGAGCTTTATTCTGGTTTGGTTTAGAACTTTATTAACTTCCGGTTTTTTAACTATTTTCGAACCATCACGCGAATTAGTAAATTATTAAACAATTCTTATGAGTAGCTAAAAAAATTCAAGAGTAAAAGTTGCAATTTGAGTTGTTTCGATTGGATACTCTATGAGCAAAAGGACAAGAAAAGTTGATTAAAAAAGTGAATGAATTGATAATGTGGCTATCATTGCAAATTTTGCGGATTTAGTGTTTCACTCAAAGAGTCCCATGTCATAGTTGTTGTTTTCGAGGAAGGTAACTGCGTTTTGCCTATCACATTTATTCAGCTCCATGAACTTTTTAATTTTATCTTGATGACCTTTGTATACTTTGATTGCGTTGGCAAGTCCTTTGTGATTCTGTCGGTACTTTTTGGCATCCTGAGGAGTTGCCCCGGTTTCTTTGATGAACTTTTCGTTCTCTTTCTAATCTTCGTTTTCTTGCTGGAAAATCCCCAACATTTGTTCCTCTTCGATCAGATTTTTCATGAGGTTCTCACTCTTCAAATTTATTTGAGTCGTATCGATGCTCTCCAGCTTGAGAAGTTACTTTAAGGTGTTACGGTTTCTTTTGTTTCGGAGTATGTTTGCTAAACCGCCCATTTACAGATCTGGAAATTACCTGACTTTTATCCGCGGTATTGCGTTCTTTCCGTCCTTTGCCTGCTGTTTTTCTATTTTGCTTTTCGACTCCTGCATTATTACGCGTGAAGTAGCTCCTCTCTTATCCCCGAGACCAATTGTCACCTTGTACATTTAACTCATCTCACAATTTTAATTGCTTTTTTTATAATTGCTTTTGAAATCTGAAATTTATTAATGATTCAAAAAGAAAAGTAAGTCGGATGACGTTGAAACAACATATACTTAGAAAATCAATTCCTCTGAAAACAGTAATTATAATCCATTTAGAATCCTTATCTTTGTATAGCCCCTCGAAACAATTCTTTTAAGTAACTATAGTCAGGCTTCTATTCAAATTCCAAAGTTCTGGCGTACATGAGCAACTGTTTGAACTAATCGACAAGATCATTGCAAAGTTTATCTATAGGAATGGACAACTTCTTATCCATAATTTTTTCGTATTTTTCTTTTTTCCCCGCTGCCTTCAGATTTTGCCAAGGTAGTGATCCTTTCACAAAGTACAGTAGCACATTAGCTACACCCTCGATGTCATCCCTCCTTCCCTGTTCTATTCCGAGATGGGTGTTTAACGATGCATACCTTGCAGTTCCTGTCAAATTTTTGTTGTCACGATATGGGATGTGAGTTCCGTCTTTTTGAATGAAACGCTTGGCTAAACCGAAATCAATGAGGTAAACCCTATGGGATTTAGTTCCGTTTCCGATTACAAAGTTGTCGGGTTTGATATCTCTGTGTAAATAGTTTTTGTTGTGTACGAACTACAGTCTTTCAATCATTTGATATCCAATCATCAACGTTGTTTTCAAGTCAAATTTTCTCCCATTACTTACAAACAGATCTTCCAAACTTTGTCCGAACAGTTCCATAACCATAACATTATATTCTCCCTATGAACTACAGTAGTATAGTCTGGGGATTCCATGATCGACGCTATTGTCATCGTTTGATAAATTAGACAATATTTTCGCTTCATAGAAGAGTTGCGGACTTTTCGTACCCTGTGGTTCCAACTTGACTGCGACCTCGGTATGATTTTTTATGTGCAATGCCATGAAGACCTATCCGAACGCACCAGACCCAAGTTTTTTCACTAATTTATACTCTTTGGCAGCTATACTATCCATCATTTTTCTTTTAAATATATATTATGAAAGTAATTTTTACCAAATATTTTTTATTTCTTCTAAAAAAATACCATTTCGGTTCCTTCAATAAAGCATATTCAAGTAGCAAATAAATGTCAAGAATTGCGTAAAAAAGATCGTTTTGGCCACCATGAAGAGACTCCAGGATTTGATATGACTATACGTGCGCACATTTCACATGTTGTCTTGGTACGAAAGAAACCCATTGCTTATCAAAGGTGAACTGAGGGGGAAATAGTGCTTTACGAAAAATACAAAAAAACATTCAGGTTGAATCTATTTGTTCCTCTTCCACAGTGAAAGGTTAAAAAAATGTTTCTGTCTTTTTCTGGAGTTTAGTGCCACCTTAACTCATATTTTTGGTATTAATTCAGATTAGTTCATATCAAATATTATATCCATGTCAAAACTCCTACTATTTTTGGGCCTGCTGTTGACATCAACAATAAGTCTTGACTTCAGATCAAAAGCAGCGAAAGCAACTGGATAGTCTGGCATCATGAACATTGAATTTTCAGATGACCAAAGCTTCTTAGTCGCTTTAAACAAAAACAACAATCAAATAAAGATCTATAATGGCTTCAACTTGAACCAATAGCCTCAAACCATAAACACAGATCCTACATTCCTCCCACAGGCAGTCGCTTTCGCCCATCAAAATACATATCTGGCAGTTGGAGACGAAGATGGGAATGTAAATCTTTATGCAAGGAACAACTAAAAGTTTTCTGACCAGCCAACTCATACGACTAATGTTCAAAACAACAGTGGAATCACCACTCTTTCCTTCAACAAGGACGACACCATCTTAGCTATTGGCAGCTTTGATGGTTTTGTCACATTCTACTCTGTTCCATCACCAACAGCTCTTTTTCATTTGTTCTTGCCGACACTTGACTAAATAGACTTCGGAAATATCGTCAATTCAGTTGAATTCGGGCAGTCATCAAATAATCTGATAGTTGGAGGTGGAGATAATACGGTTTCCAAACTGGTTCTTTACGATGGTTCGAATAATTATGCTGAAATACACACATTTAACAGTGTGCAAGTAGTTCAAAGAGTTACTTTTTCATCGGATTAAAGCATGATTCTTAGTACAGGAGACGGCGGAGTCGTGGATATTTGGGACGGAGTTAGTTTTGCGTTAAGCTAGACTCTTACTCCTACCGGAACTACAAATGTTTTGTATGAAGTAATAATGACCAACAATAGACTATACATAGCAGCTGCGGGGAATACTCAGGTCTTAGCATGGGGTAGGGCGGATGCCAGTTCTCAATGGGATGAAAAGACTCCTATTCCCAGCAACCTATAGAACATCGCTTTGAGTTCAATCACCGGAGATTTGGTAATGATTACTGAAGATACTACCCAGACTATCAGCGAATATGGACTTTGTCTGAATAAGACTTTCTATGACCCTTCAAGTGATGTTTGCAACAACTGTGTAGACACATGTTCATCTTGTTATAAGGATGCTAATACATGTTACTTGTGCGAGGCGAAATTCTTTTTGAATGGAAACACTTGTCAAGCATGTGCTGCAGGATGTGATTTGTGTTCAAGTGCAACTGAATGCACGCAATGCGATGATGCTGCAAATTGGGTCCTTGTTGGGAATCAGTGCGAATGTAAACAGAGATTTTTCCGATAGGCTGATCAATGCACATCATGCACCACTGGATGTTTGACATGCAACGATGCTGATACATGCTAGACTTGTGATGCTGCTGGAAACTTTCAAAAAAATGCTAATAATAAATGTGAGTGTATGTAAAGGTTCAGACTTGATAATTTACAGTGTGTTGCCTGTGGGTTGGGCTGTTTTTAATGTGATGCTACACAATGTTCGCGATGTGATGCAAAATAGCACTTTGTCCCATCTTCAGGACAGCCAGACTGCGTTTGTGACGACACTGGGAACTGGTAATTGAACCAAGCTACGAACAAATGCTAGTGCAAAAAAGGTTTTTTCCAGGGATTAAACGGTACCTGTGAGAGCTGTCACCAATAGTGTACGTAGTGCATCAGTGAGACCAACTGTACATAATGTGCGGTTCCAGGCGTGGTTCCTGAAGATGGTCTTTGTAAGTGTCCGAAAGGGTCATATTTCAATCCCACAGGGACAACATGCGATACTTGTTCTATAGTGGGATGTACTGATTGTACATCGGCTACAGTTTGTACATAATGTGATGCTGCCCAGAATCGGTAAGTTAATGATGATGGGTCTGCATGTGTGTGTAGGAAAGCATTCTTTTAGCAGGGTGGGGCTTGCGTTTCTTGTGGAATTCCAGGTTGCGATGCATGTGTGGATACGACTAATTGCACTCTTTGCGATCGTGAGACTCACTGGATTGAAGATGGAAACAGCGGTTGCCAATGTGAGACACGTTATCTCGAGGTCAATAACATTTGTGAAAAATGCACCAACCGAGGTTGTCTTACATGTGCTCCGGATGTTGATGCTTGTGTTGAATGCGATCTCGGCAGGGATTGGATTTAGGTTAACGACACTTGTCTCTGCAAAGATGGAACATATGATGACAAGGATATCACTTGTAAGGACTGTGAATTTGGATGCAAGAGTTGTTCTGATTAGCATTAATGCACGGAATGCTACACTGAGAATCACTACAAAGAACCGATAAATGGGGATTGTTTCTGTGAGTCTCACTACTATCCTGCAAGCAGATAGCAATGTTTGGAGTGCACTTTGATAGGATGTGCCGAATGTTCGAGTTTGTCGGTTTGTACATCTTGTTATCCGACTTTTATCCTGTTTAAAAACTAGTGTGTCTGTGAGGGAGAGGGGACGAAGTATCCGGACGGGAATAACTGTGTGAAGTGTGTGTAGCCATGCAAGACTTGCGAATCGAAGACACGATGTCTAACTTGTGTGGATGGATACTCGATTAATGATAGCAAGGAATGTGTTGGGGATGGTCTCAGTGTTTTAGTGATTATACTCATTGTTGTCGGTGGGTTAGCAGTTATTGGGGCCGGTAAATGCTTTTATTTATTTTCAGGTTTCGCTATTATTAAATACTGTAGGAAGAAGAGATCGTCGCCTTTGGAAGAAGAGGGAGAGTATGAACCTGTAGGGTGATGATGTTGCACTCCATTATTTATGTATGATTCACGTTCCATCAATCTCATATTTATTAATTTGAATGCTTAATACTGACTGCCTGCCAGGTTCAAAAATTCTTAAAATGGAAGAGAATAACACCAATAATGTCTATTTGAAAACAAAAACAGTTTGATCGTTGGTTTCCTTTCACAGATTCTCTTGAATTGTTCTGTTTTTCATGTACTATTTACAGATTGTTTAATCCAATAGATGGCCCTTTTTCTCCTGATTGAAACATAAAGCATATAGGTTTGGCTCATTTTCCGGTTTAGTTTCAAGCCTTTGCGTGTGATAGTTTGCGCCGACTAGTAAAGCGAGCGTGTTGCGGATCCTATTTTGTAATCGGTTGTTGATGCATGATTTGCATTTGGTATCCTCCATTCTTGTTGTCAGAATCTCTGGGGTCTCAATTAATAATATTTTTCCTGAGAAAAACAACGCTTAATAGAAAATAAATTTATACTCAATGAGCTATTTTTATTTAAACAGCTTTTTAAGATCCTAGGTTTAAGTTTTAAGTTGTTATAAACTGAGTTCATCGAATTAAATTGATTTTTTTCCTGAAAATTGACAGAATTCAATGAATTATGGGTTGAATTTGTTGAAATTTAAATAAATGAAATAGTGATATACGTTTCAATCTCTCAAACAGTCAAGTCCTCAGCTGACGAATAATCTAATTCACATTTCCGTATTCTGCCTCTTTAACCTGCCAAAGATGATCGACAGCCTAGTTGCTCGATTTGGTATACTTTAGCTTCCTCCTCAACTCGTTAGTTTATCTTTCCAATTCTATGTACCACTCATTCTTCTGCATCCACTTGTCATTAGCATCATTTAAGGCCTATATTCTTTTCATCAGGGATTGCATTTCCTGCTCATGCCGAGTTTTAACGGTTTCACTCTGAAGCTCGTATCTTTTTCTGAACTCTTCCAACTCGATGTCCTTGGCTTTGAGTCTTTCATCGTATGGCAGACGCCAATTGTCCATTTCTGTGCTTTTATTGTGAATTCTTTCTTCGAATCTTTCCCTGATCCTGTCTATTTACTAATTTTTTTCAATTATTTTGTTCTCATACATAGCTTGCATTTTATCGTTTTCCTCTTTCATCTCTCTGATTCTTTCAGTGTGCAGTCTTATTGTATCTTGGAGTTCATTATGAAGTGAATTTTTCTAATCTCGGGTTTGTTATGCCAGCAATTTATACCTGGAAGTTTCGGAAAGATGGTCTTTCCGAAGCAGTTCGACATTGAGTTCGCCCTACTTTCTAGTTCGGCTGACTTAGAAGTCCGACTCATCATTTTTGCGCTTTAGCTATCGAATCTACTGCTCGTAAGCATCTTACTTGTTCTTTAGTGTCATTTTAAGTTATTAGATTTAATTCCTAGCCTTGTCTAGTTGCAGTTGAATTTTTTATATTTCCACTACCTTCATTTTCAGATTAAAGTTCTCAGTCCTGGACGCAGTGAGATCTCCTTTTGCAGACAGGAGACCTTACATCTAGCTTTTCAGCATTTGAATTTCACGTTTCTGATGCATCTATTTTTCGATGGTCAAACCTAATTTTTTGTTTATGGATTCATTCGATGAAATAATTGACTCGTGCTCATCTCTTAGCCTTTTGAGCTACGACATAAATTTGACCTTTTCGATATTCTATTACTCAATAATCTAAATAAGATTGATTCGGTACCTTTTCGTAATCCTTTAGCTATTCTTACATCTACTGGTTTTTTTCGCTCAGCTCTCTTATTTTTTTCTCAGCTTGAGGAGACACCTTCAGCCCTTAAACTTGCTGATGTAATAGCTATAACTCCCTTTTTAATCCTTCATCTTCTCCCTTTTCCGGTTGTTGCTGGCCTACCTTCTCGATCAGGGATTTGATAGTTTCAACAAAGATTTAATTTTTAGAGTTATCGATGATTGGAATAGGGACCTCATTCCTGATTTTCAAAATCTATTCATGGAGTCGTTTGTTCTCGGAGGTAAGTTCTGCGATTCTTTCTCTCAAATCCCGGCTGGCAGTGTCGTTGGATTGTCCTTGAACTGCCAAAAAGTTGGCAAACAGTGCGTTTAGTTCCTCGCTAGTCTGTCCTTTCTTGAATCCTTCATTCTGGAACAGACTAAGTTGGTCCAGCAGGAGTTGATACCTCTTGTCCTTGAGTTCCAGTTATTCTTGTAGGATTTTGATCCTTGATGCTGTTTAAAGGTCGGGGGTTTGATCCTGACGGTCAAGATCCCTGAGTAATCTTTTAATTTCGCTTTATTTTTATTTTTAGAGGATTTGATACTCCATTGAGATTCTCTTGAAGTCGATTTCCATGTTCATGTACCTGTCCTTTTCATGCCTCAGAGAGTCGTCGCATCGACGTCTCTCGTCGTATTAGCGTTTAAGTTCTAGTTCTTTAGCGAGAATGTCATTTTCCAGCTTGACAATTTTTTCGCTAAGTTGCGATATGCTGTGCCGGTGCCTCTCGGAGTCTTTCTTCAGAGCATTTATGGTTTATTGGTATTCGTTCTCACTTCTCTTCATGTTGTTGATGACGCTTTCATATTTTTCCTCTACACTTCTATCTTCAAGTTCGATTTTCAATGTGTGAATCTGCTTCTTGTACTCCATTTCCTGATGTAGCAGCTCCTAGATCTTTTTCATGCTGTTACTCACTACGATTTACAGCTGTTTTTTTTCAAGTGCTAGTAACTGAGCTTCCCGAGATCCATGATCTCTTCTCGTTTTGCTTCTTGAAGTTGCCTCGGATCTTTAATCTGGGGGAATGCTCGATGTCATAGAATCGGTTATTTTCTGAGTTGAGGGCACCTTATCGTCAATTGGCAGATTTTTCAAAATTTAGTACTCGTGTCGCAGCTATTGGAGAGCAATAAGCTGACTATTTTTGAATTTTTTGAAACCGCTTTCGATTTCAATAAAGGTATGAGGGTATTAAGTTTATCCTTGCTCCTAATTGTAGTCTGCATAGCGATCAGATTCGTATCCGTTATAATGTCCGCTACGTTACATAATTTTGGAGTTGGACCCCTCAACAGTATATTTTTGGTTGTTAACTCTTCCGGCAGTTTTTACAGAGGAGGTCATGCCTTGTCCGAAGTCATCAAGTTTGTGGCGTCTTTATTCCATCATCTATTATAAAGGTATTTTGTTTTATTGAAATATACGGGGGGAAGCTTAAGTTCAATAGATTTTAATATTAATTAAACTCGATTAAAAAATATTTCATTCAGCTGATTAAGTGAAATCTGAGGCATCAGTATGCTGGTGTTGAGGACTACGCTCCATACTCGTGATTTATCGCTTTGCTCGGGGGCGGATAAAAAATATTTATATGACGTGAAGGTAAAAATATTGATTTTTCCTCTCCCCATACATGAAGCATAAATTCCTGAGGGTCGAACTCGACGGACCAAAATAGCGATCAATCAACTAGCTTTAACAAAGCGACTTTCTATCAGTCATGAGCTATATTGAGAAAGATAATGAATAGATCAGGTGTGCCATATCTTACCTGCTGATGATCCCGCTGATATTTTTTTGCAACATCCTATTGCGCAAATATTCTTTTCCTGTTCGAAGATGGACGTAGCCAGTTTCCCTTCGAGCTCTCTTCACTGATGGATTGTCAACCCGTTCTTTCATAAAAAATATCTTCTTCACGGATACTCGATTTGGTAAACTTAAAAAATAAGAAACAGAACTCGGTTCCTTGCTAATTTCCCCCAAGTATATGTTAGAGAATTTTTATTTATTTTTTTTTTACTCGATAATTTATATTATTAAACTTTGGGTGGTGAATGACAAAAATGAAGCTGGTAGGTCGAAAAAATGCAAGCTAAAGATAAAAAACCTTCATCATTTTCGAAAAAGTAGGGAAATCTCCATTTTTTTCGAATCCTAAGAACAAATCTCACAGTAGCCTATACAAAAATGTGCGCGATATATTAGGCATTATTGCAACTTAATTAAAATACACGACTTTGAACTTAGTTCACCTTTATCATACAATGAGACCATGATGCGTATCTTACTTTGTATAAAACGCCCAAGGGACGACACTAGCCAAATGCATGGGATCAAAAAAAATTATCAAATTCGTCTTATTAAGCGAAGTATCAAATTAAGCTTTGACTAGCTTAGAAAAAACTCTGAGGTTTGTCTTCATCAACGGAAGAAGTCTTTTCGGGAGTGGGATTTTTTCCCATAGGAAACAAGGGTTAAACTACACTTTGTGGGGCTCATAAGTCTTAAAAGACAACGCATACTACTCTCGGGTATGAAGTAAGGCCCATATTTTTTTGAGTAAAGTTTAAATTGAGTTATTTGTCAGGTAAAGTAGAGTAGAACGAAGGTTGTAATAATTTAAATTTAATATATTTCTCAAGCCATAAACATTAATTTTCACGGTTTATTCGTAGTTAAAAATAGAATTCTTTGGGATCATTTTTGAGTCTTCATTGGAAAAACCGGTCATCAGTTCCGTTTTCTTCATTTCCTTCAAAATGCAACTTATTTGTGCCCGTTGGCCACAAAAATGCTTGCCTTTGTTCGAAGGGCGGAACTTGCTGCATATTAAAGCCATTCTGGGGAGTCCAAGTGTTATTCATTGCCTGCATTTGGCCGTTAGAGAAAAATGAATAGAAGCTTGGCATTTGATACTGTGCAATCATTTCGGGCATAGTCGGCACAGTTGCCAGGCCAGGTGCCATGAAAAAGTAGCTAATGCCTTCATTTTCCTTTATTTTTGCGGCTTTCTATCGTTTTCTTTGCTCTTAGGCCAGAACTTCTTTTCGAAATTTATCTTCCTTGCGCTCGAATATGTATGTATAGTCTCGATATTTTTTCACGATCATCTTTGCTGTGGACGAGTTCACATTCAGCATCCTTGAGACTTCGGCAATGGTTCTTCCTTGTTTTAAAACGAGGTCGATTATAGTTTCTCTTTCCTACTTCAAAAATATATTTACTTCTTTCGTGATGCGAGCGTATTGGGTGGGCCGATTGCTCGAATTCCTGGGTCTGTAGTCTTCGCTTTTTCCTTGCTGTAATTTTTTCCCCATTTTATTAATGTTAATTTTCAAACAAACATAGAAGTATTTAAAAACCCGACATGCCCTTTAGACGACTAATTGCTTTAAAATTAAAATTTGCTTGGGATACGGTTGTTCTCAATAGTATTTGAAATTATATCTTCACCCTGGTTTTAATTGGTGATCGACTGCAATTTTTCAAATCGAAAAACAATATAACCCTCCAAACCCATTTTAACTCTTGTGAAGTATTACCCTTAAAATTGGCATACAGACTGTTCATACCTTTCTCATCCTTCATATTATCTTTATTTGGTTTTTATCCTTCAGGTTCAGAACATTACAGTTTGCACTTTGAAAAATGATGGTCGTAGAATTCTGAAAAATTCAATTTAGAAATACATATTTTTATTCATTTGTGCAGTGTTGAAGTCTTATCCCGGAGATTCTCAGTTGAATGGTCATTTTTGGGAATTAACAATTTTTTCTATGAGTTATTGCTTCATTGGGATTACTAACAGTAGTTTTACTAGGAATGAAAGACCTGTCTAAAACAGTTCTAGAATTGACTAGTCGGTCCTCTGAAAGTTATTTTCGACCAATCTTTTTTGTTCGAAAAGTCCGGATAGTGGCAGTCGGCCTTCTCTGAATTGGAAAAAACAGACTATTTGCGGGGGTAGCGAATAATTTTCAAAATTTCTAGGTTAAAATTTAGTTCCAGAGGATGGGGATTTCAACAAAACTATCTAAATCTAGTGTTACAGTCGCTACTACGTGTTTAGTCAGACTGTAACCGGCTCAAAGTAGTGATTGGAATGTTTTGCCGAGTTTCTCTCCCGAATCCATGGTAATACCTCTCCGAATTACCCATTGCTTCCTCCCATTTTTGATGTTTTGACTAAAACATTCTGCGTTGCACTTGTTTTTCACCGGTTTCGGAGTCTCGAGCAGTAGAGAGTCTTGAATCTTCCACCTTAGATATTTATTTCGGCGTTCTATCAAAACTAATCGACAACTTTTCCAAAAATTATATCTTCGCATTCTAAGCTCAATCTGCTACGAAAAATGCCGCCATAATAGCTACATATCTGTTTTTAATATGAGGATCCAAACGTAATGCCTCGGTAAAAATATGAATAAATGGAACACATTTTTTTTTAATTATATCCAATTTTGCGTCGCTTGAAACATGTTATTCCCTAGAAAAAAAGGTCGTTCTCGTCGAAAACTTCGGGAAAATCCAAAAGTAAATTCAGTAACCAACGGGGTTTAAAACATCCGATAAAGTTTTTTCTGTTATTTCTTTTTTTTATAAAACGAGTTGAAATAACCTAAGTTTATTTTTTCATGGATTTGATTAAAAAGTGGTGGTTGAGTTCAAAAATATCCCTTATCCAAGTTGAATAGGATCTACCACTGTAATTTATTTAGGGGAATGGAAAATAGGGTCATCATAAATTTCGTCACAACTCAAGAAATGTTTTTTATAAGGGAAGATGCAACTATCGAGGTTAAAGACAGTGAATTGATCCTTGTGCGACGTTGCTGGCTATTTTAGTCCTTTTTCTTTGGGACAAACAAAAATATTCCCAAAATTCAATTATTTTTCTTTTAAAAAAACTTTTTCTCTTTTTTTTCTTCTCGAACAGATAAGCAGGACCATTCTGATATGTAAAGTATATTTTTTTTTGAAATTGGAATGAACAAAAGTGCCTTTTGGTTATTTTATTTGCTATTCTAAAATGTAGATAACAGACAAAGGAATATCACAAATATCGGAATACTTTATTTCTTAAAAAACTGACCCGTCCTACTTTTCCAAGAGTTAGTCTCTTCTCCTTGATAGCCTGCAAACTTCTCAGCTCCAATATCAAGCCTAGACTGGGGGGTATCCGTTCTCATCTCATAGCTCGACAATAAAATCCAATTTAAATCAGTGTCACCAAGCTGGTAGGACCTCAGATATTCCGATAGTCGGCAGGTGTAAGGAAAGTGGAAGAGTTTCCCGTGGCAAATAATTTCATCAAGGCAACTGCGGGTAAATTTTCCTGTCAGAGTTGGTCAACCAAAATCGTAAACTCATGGACAAGGTAAGTAAGCTGGAGTAAGAAAGTCACACCCGATCAAAAGAGGATCTGTATGGGAAGGTTATTGCCTAGCAAACAGTGGTTTTCTTGCGGGAACATCAAAAAATAGTGAAAAAGCTACAAAGCGAGTCTACTCTTCAACTAAAATAGGCTTAAAAGAAGCAAAAATCTTTGTAAGAGGAAATAATTGAGCTGAAATTAGCTAATTCGAGGTTAAACTTTGATAACAGGATACTCCAATCACGGATCACACCACAATTAACTTAGTTTAAGTCCCCTTTAATAAATTCAAGAACCAGTCCCTGTGGAATTGACAGAGTTCGCTCTTAGAAATCAACTCGTGTCAGGAGATAAAGACGGTCTGAAGAAGATAGCCACTGGATTGTCGACTATTGTCGGTAATCGTCCCTATAGAACACTGTGAAACAATTTGCGAGATACAGGATTCACGAAGATGCCAAGTCTAAAGAGAAAGAGCCCAGCTAGACTGACTCACTGGATAAAAAAAGCAAGACTAAACAATACAAAGTTCTAAGAAGATTGATGAATCTAGAAGCCAAGGTCAAATAGTACGAAAATCAATTGGTAGTTAACTCCAGGAAACTGTTAGAGAAAGATCGGAAGATCATGTGTCTAGAGCTCCTTTGCCGTCAAAAGGACAAATCGAATCTAGAAATTGGTCAGGGGAAGGAAAATAGCAGGTCAAGGAACATCAGGCTGAACATGACCCTAGCTGGGTGCTCTCCTGCCAGTGGCCACGACAGGGATTTTAATACGACAGCACTTACTTATCGATGATAAAATGCTGTTTGTCAAGTATCAAAAAAATATTGAGCAATTTTTAGCTAAAAAATCGTAAATATCGATTAATATCTTATTAAATGGTCTTTCCATGCGTAAAAATTAGAGCTATTCTCCAATGATTCAATTGAAAAAAAAATGTTGACAAACTCATAGTCCTTCTAAAGAAATAGATATTGCTAAAAAATCAGAAAAAAAATGTTTGGAAGGTAAATATAAGGAATCACGAAGTAGGGGCTATCTGCGTTGATTTTCGATTAAACGAACTGATTCTTGCTTCGAAATCTGTGCCGTCAGGCGATTTTATCGCCTAACTCCGAATAGCACCCCTTGTTTTAACACTAAAATATTAAAAAAACATAAAACGTTGGTATTCCAACCGGAAAATTTCATCAAATGTCAAGTCGCCTACGAAGAAGCTCCTGATCTTATGAAAAATCACGCTCAAAATTCCATTCCTACTCTAGAATTTCTCACAAGAAAAGGTCAGAAGTTCACCAGATGCACGGTTTTCCACCGAAAAACGTACAAAATAAGAGATTTCTAAATTATCTCTTTTCCGACAAAAAGATAATGACATAAATAAACTTACAGGTTAAAAAATAACGAAAAAAAATGACCACTGTTTACTTTCTGATGCAAAAAGAGTGCTCTTTGGGACCAAACTCCGAGGTTGATAGCGGATTGCTAAATTTCCCCCATTTTCTACCAATATTAACAAATGCAAATCAAGCCATGAATAATCTTTTTGAGGCTTAGATGGTTTTGCGATATCTAACCCTATTAATTCTTTTGTTGGGTTTGGGCTTATGAAATTACTCCACCTCATTAATAAAAGGATTATCTCTTACACAGAACACCCTGGCAATTCCGACTTTCTATTTAGTTTAATTAATGTTCTATTAAAAGTTTTGGCTTTCATGATTATCTTAACTCAGGTTTTAGCTTACTACAATGTCAACACTGCTCGCTGCAGGAACTTTGTCTTGAATAGTTGGGGTCAGTTCGATTGAACTAGTCGGTTTTTGTAAAGATTGATCCTCCAATTTAGTATCATCATCTTTCTTAGTCTATTCTACAAAGTCAGGAGCCTTCTTAGCGGACATTCTCCGTCTCTTGGATTGTTTTTTTTCTGGATGTTTTCTTGTGCATGACATTGATAGACCCATTCTTAAAATTTCGATGGAAGATAAATAGATCAGTCTATTTCCTGGTATTTAGAAATACCAAGTCTGATAAATAAATATATTTGTAACTCCGGGAAAATGATCGAGATTAAGAATAAAAAGAACCCTATTGCCGGGTACACCGGTTGTACTCCTATGAGGGAAACGGAAGATGACTCCTACCATAAACACAGAAACATTGATTCCCACGTGCCGGGGTATGTTGGGTATATTCCTTCGGTCAAGGCGGAAAATCTGTTTGCGCACACCTACGGAAAAACCACCTAGAATTGTTCGAAGCACAACTACCCGAAGGGGATAGAACATAACCCCGATGCTAAGTATAAGTCGACTACAAAGGACACCTTTGTTCATCCCAATAATATCAAATCGCAATAGTTAGGAGAGGGGAAAATCAGTGGTGTCAAGATGTCTACCTTCTCGAATGCTGCAAAGTATCCTGTTTTTCATGACTTAGGATGATGATGTCTTCTACCGGATTTCACAAAGTCTAAAATGATGGTCCTGTCACCAATCTGACCTATGAAGAAGCCTGTCAAAGAGCATACCAGAAATGATTTTAAGATTCTGTTTATTACGTTAAACCTGAAACCATGCTCGCTTTTATATTCAGCTATTGGTTGACAAATATGGGTATTTTTATCATACGAAAATATACCTTTTGTTGCCCTCTTGAAAGGAAGCAAAAAAAAAAATAATTGTTGAGGATCACCAAAAAAAAGACTTGTTTGCAAGCATTAGATTCGGTTATCCCTGATATTATTTTATTGATGCTAAATACGATATAACTTCGATAGTCACGTCTGCCAAAAACAAGCTATCAGCAAAAAAGAGCATCTTTAAGATTGTGTGAAACGATGCGATAGAATTTTCTCGAAAGAAGCAGTCGTCCGATGACAATATAACTAGGTAGAGTGTTCAATCAATTGTCTTACAGGACAGTGGATTACGCGGAGGGCTAAATGCGCGATACTTTTAAAAAATAGATGAATTTCTTTATCGACAATAAGATCAAAGCTTTCACTCTTAAAAGGCAGGAAGAAATCATCCCCGAGAATTCATACTTATCTCTCACTAATCAGTCTCTTAACCCCGAAAAAATGTAAAACTCAATCGAATTCAACAGCTCTCCTAGAAATATCAGACAAATGAAACTCAGCGACATGCTTAGAAGACAGAGAAAACTCAAATAAAAGGTGGTTCCCGAACCCTATCTGAAAAATGATAAGTAAAAGATTGTCAGGATAATAAACCGCAGATTAGAGCAATAGGAATAATATTAAGGACTTAAAACTGTTATTAAGGCGAGATGTGCATCCCATCCTAACAGAAAAGTTAGTGTTCGAATATAAAACTACAAAAAAACCATTGATCAATAACCTTGGGCAATCAATTGGATGGAAAGTAAAAAATTAGAGAAAAATCGTTACAGGAGCAGGCTCGTTTTCAAACATGAGAAGAGGAATTCCACTGTTGATCTTTGATAATATTTGTATTCTCGTTCCAATAGCAAGTTAATGAATATCAATAGGTAAAATGGAATGAGTACGGTATATAGATATAGTATTTCATTTGGTGCAGACATACACATAGTAGGCATTTGTGTCATCGATTTAGCTGAACTCTGGAATAATCAGTTTTGGAAGTTAATAGACCTTGACATCCCAGTCTTTAAGAATGCTGATTCTTTTCTCAGGCTTAGCATTACTAATATGAAAAAATATGCCTCCCTACTATAGCACACCATGGACATAGTCGATGCATTTTTTGAGCTATCTAAAGGACAAGCAGTCGAGAACGGCCTTTTCGATAACACAGTCGACTTTGGAAGACAGGATCCATTATTGGGTGATATCTATTCTTTACCAGTTGATTCCCCTTTTCAAATACCTCTCTTAGCTTTTCTTCTGATTTACCAGAGTCCAGCTGAAATCTGAGCCGGTGAGATCTTTGTATCCCCATTTATACATCGAATCGAGTACTGCACTCTTCCCGCTTCCAAGTTCTAAGGTTTTCATTTTTGGTAGTATGAATTCCAGCACCAGATCCTTGATTAGATGCGGTTAAACATACCAGTCATAAACCTCCTGTTGCTCAAGTTAGTACCGGGCATTCCAGTACGCCTACTGATCGTAGTCTGGTAGATTCTAAGGGAAGTTATTTTTGGCAAGAAAGTCTTTATAAATGCTGAGTTTGGCAAGGGCACTGTTCTTTTACATTTATTTTAAGACTTAAAATCAATTAAACTTCCTATCCCCATCGTGTGAATAAATTCATATCGGGCCAGCTAATTATAATAAAAGATTTATCCTAGTATCTAAGTCACATTCATGACTCAAAAGTTCACCTGCGGAGACTATACGGTTTTCCTGTCTTTTAAAACCGAAAATACCTTATCGATTATGGTTTCGAACAACCTTCTTCCTGAGAATTTTGGAAACGACAACGTTGAGCTGGCCAGAATCAAGAAGGACACCATTATTGCTGCCCTAGAGAAAAAAAATGAGAACCTGAGAAGTACCATTTTCCTAATAACGCAGGTGAGTTCAACTACCGCAAGGTGTAAAATGAACCAAATCAAAGACTAGTCCTGTCAATCATTGTGAGTTACGATTTCTTGCCTGAATTCAGAGAATAAATCAGCATGGAATACATGAAAGAGGAGAAAAACGAAACTATGGCTAAAATACAAGCGGTATCCTTCCAAACCGAAATAGCCGAAGTTTAAAAAATGCTTACTTGCATGGAAAAAGCCAATTCTTCCCCTTACTCTCTCTCACCAAGCCTAAACTTTAGTAATGGTTCAACTGTGTCCACAATGGAAGTTGGCAAAGGAAAATATTTGATTCAAATGTCAGGATTCTGCAACTCTCCCCAGGGATACGGTGTTAATGAAAACTTAGCGTTCAGCATAATCAAACCCGACGGATAAAAAATTGAGCTCCCCTCCTTCAGACCTTACATCACCTCTTCTTATTCATACCCATACAGTCTGTCTGAAATCATCGAAGTGAATAAACCCGGGGAGCTGACTGTGAAATGCAGAGGAAATGTGAACCAAATCAACATTCAAAATAACTACACGATAATAACTCCAGTCATTGATTTTCATTGAGTGAAACGAATAATCCCGAAAATATTTATGGTTGAGACCATTATTAATAATAAAAATGGTACAGAATAAAATTAGTATCACATTCGAAGATAATGTTGAGGGTAACAGACGTTTTCGTTTAAGGAGTTTACGACCCATTCCTCTTTGGTTGGTTGGTTTATTGTACCTCTCACCTGGATGTGTCCACTTTATAATAGTTTGCTGCAGCCTAGAGATTTTCTAGTACCGAGTTAATCCTCAATTGATAATCTTGAACAAATTGCGTCCTCTTCAACAGATAGCTCTAGCTCTTGCTGGACTTCATTAAAGAAATCTTTTTTTATCAAAAAACTTCGGTATGGAGAGTTTATTCGCATCTACCTCAATTTTCTCTTCTGATTTTCCTTTTTAACACTTATGACTTTTTATTTCACCGTCTGGAGCACTATTTATGCTGTGAGATTATTAGAGTGACACATGTCAGACCCAGTATCGCTATTTTCTGATTTTTTCCCAAAAGACTGATCGTACTGGCATTCAACTGATCCATTTTCATCTTTCTCAACAAATTTTTCGAAGCAAGTTTTCTTACTCTTTGCATGATGACTTAGCATATTATTTTATTTGTCGCCACCTTGTTGCTAAGTTCTGAAAGTAATTCCTCTTTTGATTTTCTGAATGCACTATTAACTGAAATTACAACGGCGATTTTACTCATAAGGAGAGAAGACATTGTGAATGTACAGGGCTTCATCATCAAATCGAGTTTTCTGAAATCCGTAGATATTAAGTTGGCGAACAAAGGACGAAAATTTGATGTTGCGAAAGTAGCGGGGGAGGACCTTATCAACAAGTGATTGTTGATTGACAATTCTGATGCCTTTTTCTGTTTTGTCCCATGCTATGGATTTGGCGTGTTCCTTGGACTAATTGATAATAAAGGGTGGTACTCTGACAATTTTGAACAGCTTTGAGATAAATTTATTGGCTTTGCTATCATACAGGCTTTCTTTTTTCATGTCTTTGGAGTCAGTTTTCTTTATAATTATGGGGAAAAACGGAAATAAATACTATTCTGGTAAGTGTTTTTCACGTTAATTTCATGTTTTTCGTGAACAGACAGCTGGAATATTTGGAACGATCCTGGGTGTTGTTTGTCTTCTTAATAAATAAAGTATTTTTTATCGGATTGATGATTACCGAAGTTATACGAGTGACTTCGAAATTTGGGACCATGTTTATTTATTCAATAATACTTTTGAAAAAAAATGGACCTGGAGTTTTAAAACTCTTAGATTAGCGAGTATTAGGTTAAGGCAGACTCTCCAGTTTAACTGAAAGCCCGTATCATAATTGAGATTGCCAAGTACAGGCAAACCCTGGAAGAAATAGCGCAAAGCATTAGTCCGAACTGCGTATAATTTCTCGAAAGATTTATCGTGTCTCTGAATAGCAAGTAAAACTCTGAAACCATGAAGTAGGACTGTCTTTCCTGCTTCCATCTTAAGAAACAGGCGACAAAGAGTTATCTTTGTTCAAAAATTTTATCGAAAGGGACGAAGGCTTTTAGATGCAAGGAGTGCATGTACGAGGACAATTCTATTATATGTGTTGATTGCTTTCAGAACTCTGACCATGAAGGCCATTTTTACGAATTGATCGATGTCTACGGTGGATGCTGTGATTGTGGAGATGATGAGAAATGGGACAAGAAGGGTTCTTGCAGGGTTCATCGACAGTAGAATGTCCATTATACGGTGAACTAGAAAATCCAGGAGGTTTTTGTAAAAGAGATGCAGTTCTGCATCTATGTGCTTTTAGTCCTCCACGAGGTGGAGTCTGTCTACGAGGATGAACCATCGATAACTAAGAGATTTTGGACTGAACATTTCGGAAAACTACTTTTCGAAAAGCTACTACAGTTCAATCAGGGAAGCTTAATTAGCAATTAAATGACAGCTGAACTGCTACTGAGCAGTTTTGATAAAAAGTATCCACCCTTGAAATGTCAAGGAAAAATAACAGAACTTGGATTTAGAATAGTTACCCAACTTTTTCTCCTGTAAAAAGCGTAGAAAATTTCATAGAATCTGACAAATCTTTATACTTGTCTGTTCACAATGAAGCACTTCAAAAAAACGCTGACTTAGGAATTTTTCAAGGTGTTCAATCACTTTCCACGCTTCATTGAGTCTAACTTCAACAGCCTCAGTTGTCAACTGTATACAAGTCATCGGATAATCGGATAGATGATTGAATAGGGTCGCATCAGTCCTATCAAATACACTCCTCCAGAGTAAAGTTCCTTTTAGAAACTAGCGAGCTCCAACGTACGATTCTACATAGATATAAATTACTTGGCAAGTCTTTACGAGGGCGTAAACAAGAAATATTTCGAGTATCATTTTGAAAAAGGGAACGCTGCAGACTTGGCGAACTACCGAAGGAAGGCATAGGAAGATCTAGAAGCATCTATAGATTATTTCGGAATAGAGGCAATCTACTTTGACAAAATCATTAAAATTTTGTTGGTGCTCAAGGATGAGCGGTAAATTCTCGCCAAAATGATAGCAGATCTCTCTTTTTATTGTCTCAACTATCAAATTTAGAAAGGCGGCTCTCCAACGCCGTATATCCCACAGGAACGGACACTCTCCCTCTGCATATTCGCATACTTGCAGGGAAAAATTTGGAGACTGTAAAACCCGAATTAGTGCAAAAACTTGATGAAAATCATGGGAATTCAGAATGTCCAGCAGCTGCTATTGCTGATTAAAAGATTGGAGCTCCCTTTGAACTTTTCAGCTAAAGTCCTATCAAGTCAGAAGATGATGTACAGGTTCTACACTTACTACAGCTTTGTGTTCAAAAAAAATAAGCTTTTGTTAAGTCTCGATACCAACTTGTACAGAGTGCTGAGCTACCTCATGAATTCAGGTTGTTATGAAGGAGGGAGTGCAACTTCTGAGTAACAATTTTTTGATTACTTCCATTTTTCAAGTCAAAATGAGATATTTCCTGAAAATTTATAGAAAGAAGACGATCGTGATGAGCGCAAGAAGGTTTTGTTGCAAATGACGTAAAAGATGGGTCTGATAACAGAAATGGCATGTACTCTCTGTTGGCAATTGGTTCTCTATAGCTGCCTAAAAGTTTCAAAGGAGCATTAGGCTTAATACATGTAGTTCTACACTCGTTTGCTGCAGAAAGCACAAAAAATAGACATGAAACGTTTCAAGTAGCTGAAGGACGTGTTTGTTCAATAGGAGGAAATGTTTGAAAAGTTCATCAAGGAACGGACATCAGAAAAGGACAATAAGATATTTTTGAAGAGTTAAACTGTTGAACCCATTTGTTCTAGTTATTTTCACTCGAGAAACACCCTTGTTACAGGAGTAGTCGGTTCTTAAAAGGTTGATCTGGGTAAACTTCCGTTTCGTAGTTCCTAAATGAATAGAATCAACTTATTCTATACTCCCGAAATTATCAAAACCACCGTCAGGGTCTTGGAAACCTATGTCGAGTTTCTTAAGCAACAGAAACTGGCCGATGAGACAACAATTATGAATAATTTGGCTTTTGAAGTTATCAAAGTTCGAGCTTTGACAGGTGAATGCAGGACCATTGACAGGTTTTTCAGAAAAATTATAGACGACTCCAAAGCTTGGTCGATGATCGAGCAGAGTAACAGGGACTATATAACCTAGTTTGTTCCAGAAAAGGGAAATCTACTGGAGCAGCAATAAAAAGAATCACAAAAACAGGAATAGCAGCAAAAGGCAAAGATGTCGAAAGCGAAATAAATCCAAAGGAAAAAAATGGAGTAACTTCGAAATAAACAAAAAAAAGCCTTTGAAAAATTAGAAGTACAATAGTAGCTCGAACCCACTGACACTATGAATGACAAACACTGCATTATTTGCAAGGATTCAGATGAAAAATAGGTTCTCTACTATCTATCCTTCATGCAAAGATCCAACAATTACTCCTCGATATTCAAAACTAATGAAGGAGAAGAATAGGGGCAATTGGGTAAAAAATAGAGCAATCTAATGTTTTCCAGTTGCTACCATCTCATCCACAGCAAATGTTTCAACAAAACATACGGAAATCGGGATTATGTCTATTGCAGTCTCTGCAAAACCCCGGCTAATATCTTTATTCCATCGGATATCTCAAAAGACAGTGTTTTTTAGAAGATTCCGCTCCACGTTTGCACGGGGAGAATGTAAATATTGAACGATGTCATCAAAAGCAACTGTGATCCGGATGAAAAATAATTGAAACCGAATTCAGGGGCAAATTTCGAAGAACCCTTAAAGAACTAGCTTCTGAAATCGGTACTCTGTGTATGTTTGTCAGTTGGATTGGCCAAACCGGAATTCTATAACAAGAAGTTCAAAAATATCTATAACAAGATACTTAGTCTCTACTTTGCTACTGTTGGAAAGCAAAATTTGAAAAAGTAGCTCGAAGAGAGAGTAAAGATTGCCAAAAATCAGATAACACTGAAAGATGACGAAATGGTGGCCAGGATTAAGTGGGCAGAGATATACTTCCTTGAATTGATCATTCAATTAGTGTGCCAAGTGAAGGATAATCAAACTCAAACTCCTCAACTTCCACTCTAATGGGCATCTCAAATAAAAATCATTGCTAGCGGTATTATCCTCGGAAACTAGAATTTTTCTGAGAGCAAAATCCTCTTTGACATTGCTGGCAAGAGCAGTTCTTCGAGATTCGATGTTCCGATATAGTTGAAGGAGCTGGCAGTATATATCGGAAAATGTCCCCAGTGCTATCTTGCAACTAACCAGATCTACTTATGCCTTTTTTGCAAATGGAAGGGGTGCCAGGGATGTAAAGTCAAAAGAGTGCTGCAGCATGCAAAGGAGGTGCACGAAGGAACTGCAGTGTTTATCAGAGTGGATGTCGGTAAGATTCTATACGTAAGTGGGAGGAGGGGTCTGTTTGAAGAATCGATTTATGAGAATTTTATGGGATAGTCCTACAAGGAAGGGATAAGTGCAAGGTAGAAGTATAGACTGAACACTGAGCGATACGGGAAAGTCGTAGACAGAATAGAGCAATATTAAATTGAAAAGCATATTCGATACGAGGAGCTAATGAGAAAGAAAGCTATAAATATCAATGAAATGTGATTAATCTGACGCATCTGTAATTATCTATATCGTCTATTCATGATTTTATAGTGAAAAAAATGCCAATACACATTATAAACTTATCTATTTTTCATTCTTTCCCATTTATTGCTCGATTTATGAGATCGATTAATCTCACTTTCAGAAGAAATTAATTTTTTATGGAGCTGATAAATGGGTGTTTTAGGAGGGAATTGGCAGTTGGTCTGTCTTCGGGGTTCTTTTATAGACAGGTACTGACAAAATGTTTCATTTAAGGGGAACAGTGTTGTATCATTGGTGAAGGTTGACTGACAATGTTGTACATTGCCTTTATTTTGTTGAGACGGAGATATGGAGGTTCTCCTTCGAAGATCTACATGACTACGATTCCGAGGGACCATATGTCGACACTTTCATTGTAGGATTATTTTTTGATGAGTTATGGAGCCATCCAAGCGGGCGTGCCAACGATATCCTTAGGATCTAGTTTTTCTCTGGTTAGTTGGAGGGCATATCCAAAGTCAGCAATTTTGACTTCTCCTTTTGTGTTTAGTAAGATGTTATCGCTTTTTAAGTCCCGATGAATTTGGGATTTTTTATGGATTTCCTTCAGCCCCAACAGAATTTGTTTTACAATATACGCAATTATATCTTCTGATAATTTTTTATTCGATCTAAGTAGTTTGGTCAATGGTCCGAAGTTCATGTACTCGATAAACATGAACAGGGACTCTTTGAAATAGTGTGAGAAGTGGTACTTTATGATGTTCGGGTTTTCACAAATATGCATTACAGCAATTTAGCTCTTTATTTTTCTCAACGCTATCTCGTCATTAACTTTCATAACTCTGACAGCGTATTAAATTTTTTAGTTATCCCGTTAAGTAGCGTAAAAAACCTTACAAATACTGCCTTCCCCTATGGATTTTTAAAAACGGTAGTCGATGCAGGGGTTTAAATCGATAAATTCCACTGTTTCTACGATTCTTTAAAACTCTTTGGTGGTGAGGAGTTTCTTTGAAATAACACTCTAGCAGAATATTTAATCGAATGTGGAGATAATTTCGATCATTGCTTGTGGGTTGCTTAACACTTATGAAGGTAATATTGATGAATTGCCCAATTACTATTACCATTATTGAGGCAGATTTCTTATCCCGAACGGTTTTTAAAGATCAACGGACATAAGATTGATGCTAGATTGGGTGGGAGTTATTGCTGATTTTTAGGAGAGCAGTATTTAATCTGTGAACGGGTATGGCTGACCATTGATCAGTTCTATTATTTACTGGGGCATTTCTGGTTATGGTCGGATTTCTGACGGCAAATGCTTTGTCTTTACTAGAAAGCGGTGGTCGACATTCAGAGGCAGGTTATATTTATGCACCCATTATTCTGGCACTCCTTACAGCTTACTGGTAATGGGGTTCTTCCTGATTGAGACTCCTTGTTGGGTATGAATGTGCCCGAAAGTGTCTCCTTCTCTTTCCGGCAATTACTGACGCTATTTCCTTTATTAATCACTGACGGTACTTGACGCAGCCTCCCATTGTTCCGACGTTTTCTAATTAGTAATACGAAATACACAAAATAAACAATACTGTTACTCATAAAAATGAACTTAGTTCCGCTGTTTTCTGTGAAATTGGTTGATGTTCCTCTATTAGCTCCAATTGATCTATTTTTACCTTTTGATTCCATCCAAAATATTTTGAAGAAGCTATTATCAGTACAATATGTTGCAGTAAATAATAAAAAAAAAAATTAATTTCATTTCAATGACTATTTAACTAATATAGCATAATCGAAGTAATGTCCGAAAAACACAAATTTCTAGAAATGCTGCTTTAAAAATTATGCTTGTATCAGTAGAAGAAAATTAGCTGTTTTATCCATCAATCATTTTAACAATTGAATGCTCGTTTCTTTCCTTTTTTTGAGCATTTAAAGCGCTCCTCCCTTTTTTTGCTCCACTTTTCAGGTGAAACCTTTTTTGTTTCTCCATTTTTTCAGGTGAAACCAGCTTTTTTTTTTTGCTCCACTTTTCAGGTGAAGCCAATTTTTGATATGATCAAATTTTTCAACGAGGATTCAAGTGTAAAAATGATTGATGAACAAAACAGATAACTTTCCGAATTTTATATCTTTTTTATTTCTATTCATGAGTTTTTATCACTTGAAGCTCATTTTGGGGTCTAATCTTTTTGCATGGTATTTGGGAAGAGTTTATACAAAAATGCGTTTTTTTTCCTCGAATATTTCTTCAAGATTGAATTTTTTACTGTATAAGGTCCTTCGGTTTCTCTTAGGATGTCGAATTGATGGCATTCCTCGATCTAAATCCCGTACTCTACAGCAATGTTGGACTCATGAAGTGGAAACCATAGCGAATATTACGATCAGAGCTCGCGATAATGTTGAAAAAGAGAGTCTAATTTTTAAAAATAGGTGTTTTCGATTCTATTCCATTTCAATTATGTTGTTTGCTTATAATGAAAAAAGCATTGTTGATAATAGCATAGCCATTGATTTTAAGAAAAAAGAAAAAAGATGTAAATATTGCTGAATTGACTACTCTCAGAGCATTTATTCTGTAACAAAAAAGTGAATACATATCAGTGAACTTGTTGGCATTCTCTCGCAATTTGTATGTCCGAAATTCTCACTCTATAATCTATACTGATCCCTACTCCCCACTGAGCTATATGGCGGGATACAAATTACAAGCATTCTGGGGATTAATTTTAATGGTCGCGTGGTAGTCAAACACAATCCCTTTCTTGGTAAACTCCAGTTTGTTGTTCAGGAGACTCATGGTGATTTAATCTCCTTCCTTGAACCCCCAATCGACAGTTGCGGTTTTATCACAGGAACGTATTTTGGAGCCCTTTTAGTCTTTGTTATCGTTGATTTTGAAAAGTTTCCCAAAGTTAGCCATGTAGTACCCCCTAATAACGCAATTTGTGAATTAGTTCTACTTTGCAACGTCCAAATTGCACACACCGATCAGTAGAGAGGATGGATTTTTTCTGACTTTGAATTTTATTGACGGAAATTCCTTATTCAACTATTTTTACACCAGAGCAATTGCCCCAATCTAGGTTCCTAATACGCAACTGGCATTCAAACTTATCATTTGCTCCTAATTTTCGCTGACTCTTTTCAAAAGAAGTTAGCTTTCCGATGTCTCGTAGACTTTGCTTTTCAAATATTTGGAAAATTTTGCTTATCCCGATATTTTGACCTTCAAAAAGTTGGGGAGCTGCAGACTATTCTCACATTAGTCGATAAAATGGGTCAGCGTGTTTTCCATATCCATCTTTGTGACTTTGCAGAGGTATTCCAGTTGTTCCTTGACTTTGTTGATCTGATCGAGGGGATAGTCCCTATAAGGGTAGCGAATTTCTTTATATTTATCGGCTTTTTTGAGAACCGATACTACATTTAGATAATCAAAGCGACTCATGATCTTTTCTTTCGCTTATGAGTACTATTCTATTTCGTATGAGGACTTTACAAACTCAAAATAGTTCCGGACTCTATCTTGCAGATCCATTAGCTTATCTTGGAAAAAATGAACGATATCGGCTACTTCCCGGTACATAGAGTCGAGATGCTAATGTACCAGATTTCGAGTTGAACTGTTTGTTTAATAGTTGCACTTTAAGTGTTTTATTCTTTACATTACTTCCCGTTTACTAATTCCCTGGTGTTTGAAATGAATGTATGACTACTTAAACTTCAAGTTCTCATTGATTATCGAACCTTTCTAAGGACAAGACTCTTCTATACAAATCTTTATGAATTCGTCTTAGTATACGCTCTACTATATCATCTTTAAAATTTTAATTATAACTCCTTCACAATATGTTTGTCAACAAATTGATTCCGAGAAAATACTAATTTGATCAATTCTGTTCATGAAAAATCGGTAGCTTTTGCATAAAATTCATCACATTCCTAGCTGATGCTATAGCAATCGATGTACATCTCATCTATACCCGAAATTTGTTAATTTCTCACGAGTTTTCTCAAGCTTTCAATTGCTCGAAGTCTTTCCAAATTAAACTGGTTCATTTTTTCCAACTGTTATTGGTAGCCTTTCATGAGTTTCCTGACATGAGCTTTCATTTTTTCGATTAGTAGACAATCTTCCTATTTTTTCTACGTTGCATCGACCCATATGATATCTTATTCGCTTTGCTTCATGGATCTAATGTACTTGCAGCATTCTTAATGTTGACTCTGCATTTTTTAGTGGAGCCTAATCATTTAGTTATGAACTTTCTCCAGTTCATTGTCAAGGGTGTTCTGTTTCTTATCAATTTTTGACATAACCCATTTTTTTATTAATTAACTCCTATTAGAAACAAATAAACAAAACAAAATTCAAGACTAAAGATTCTACCAAAACAATTAAACGGTCATCATTGGCTTTAGTTTTTGTGTTCATTTGATTGGCATGCCAAGATCCTTTGCAATTTTGCTGTAATGACTAATTTTTGATGAGCAATTCCTTAAACATGCCTACTCTTCACCGTTTAGTTTGTTTGCCTATGGTGTTAGACACAAGTTCATGCAGTGTTCGTTTAATCTAGCGTGTTATAACGATATTACTATTTTTTCATTGTGAAAAATGGTACTTTTTGGACAGGGACTGACATCCTACTTTCCTCTTCTCTAAATCTCAATTATAATTTTACACTTAAAAAATGAATCTTTTGTGTAAAATAATAAAAGCGAAGGGATACTTTTTTGATATCTAATTTCTTACAAGAGTGGCACAACTTTGTCCGCCTTTAGTGGGATCATTTTATAATTTTTTTACCAACTAAAAAACACTTCGATTTATATCACCTTTCAAATTTGATTCAAATCAAATATGAGTCAAGGGAGTTCTTTGGTTTTCAAAAAATGTGTGCGAAGTCCTTGTTGATAGCGATAAATAACTTTAAAGTTAGGAGGGTTATCGAAAATCATGCTCCATAGCCGTACAAAGTTCGTCCATTTTTCTTGAGAGCATAGATCACATCCATAGTGGAGATGGTTTTCCTCTTTGCTCCGTCGCATAGTGCAAGACTGGCTCTGACAACATTTTCCAGAAAGTTATCGAGGAAGTCCCTCATTTCCTCGTATGACCCGTATCCAAGTCTCTTCACTCCGCCTCTTCTTGCGAGTCTTCTCAATGCAGGCTTGCTTATTGTGACGTCTGCCCTCTTGTCGGAGGCATACTTGCTTTAGTGTCTTTTTTTCCCTGCTCTTACGGAACTCTTTCCTCCTTTTCCCTTTCCTCTACCTTTCACTGCCATTTTTTTTATAATTAATATTATTAGGCATAGAACTTAACCGACAATTTAAACTCTTTGGTAGCCAAATTCCCAACTGTATCGTTGCTAAGTTTTAGATTGCAATTTGAAAACTCCGATTTTTCATATTTCAGACATATTAAAAAAATGTCTGAAACGAAATACAAGCCGAGTGTAGAGTGGCAAAGGATAGAAAAACACAATCACTGATTTTTCATTATTTATTTTTTTAAAAAAGGTAAATATAAACTATAGAAAGAAGTTAGTACTCCCCCAGAAAGTCTTCGTTTGTATTTTTGACTATAATTTTTTAAAGAATATTAATACTTCGTTTGGAAGGATAGCAAAAAATGGTCATTTAGCTCGTATTGGTAGGAATCATAGCATTGCCTATACTGTATTTGATTCATTGGGGCATTGTTCATAACAAATTCCGAGATTGGAAAATTTTCTTTTCTCAAATATGCCGAAAATGGTAGAAAAAATTACCTTCATCATCAAAATTTCCCTCCCGGTCTTCAAAAGTTTCACATGATCACTCTAAACCAAAGAAAAATCGTAAAATCAGTTTGCAACTTCGATTGTCCGATCTGTAGAAAATTACAGAAGTCTAAGCACCCAAAATAAATGACTTCATTATTGAGCAGTGATTATATATAAAGAATAGGAGTTATTTCTGGATCAATACTGTTGTGTTTCAGCATCATATTTAAGTTTGATTGCGGTCGGATCCCGGAGGCAGGGCCGTTCTCCTTTTTTCCTAAAAATAAAGTTTCAGTTTCGCAACTTACTCTTGTTTTCGTTTGTTGATGCTAAATAGCAGGAAAAACTTACGCAAGCATGAGACAGCAGCCTAGAACAATCAGAGCAACAAAAATTATCATCCCAATCCACATGCTATCTGCGATAGGTGCGCTGATTGCAATCTACATTTGTTCGATGACGAATGTTTTCTCATAGTTGCAGTACTTTTTGAAGGAAGGCATTTGCTATTCTTAGCATGTTGTCAAGTTTGCGATAAACTTTATTGTTCTTAATTAGATATTTCGGGGGTATACTTGAGTTGGGATGAACTGTTTAGTCGGCAGTTAAGACCGGCGTTCTTTGTGAAAAAAAATCCACCGTATTCTATGCTGTTCTTGGTAACTCCTACGAAAAACGGGATCTAAGTGACCACTAATTTTTCAACGGGGGACAGTGTTATAAACCCGTTAAACTCCTCCTGGATCAATCGAGGATCGATATCGTATGGAAACATTCCCAAAATTCCCGATCCGACTACAATCATAACATCTTCGATGGTATGAATTTATTTGATTTCCATGATAAATTTGTAGTATCGTACGAAAGTGTATTGCTGTTTCATGGGTGTATAGCTTAATTATGCGATTATGCTTCTTATGTTGTGTTCGAATAGAATCAGTAAGGTTTGTTATTAGCGGTTTCTGCTGATTTCCAGGTTGGTGTTGGTTATACTCTCCTTATTGAGGCTATTTTAACTCCCGTATGTTATTTTTTGCAAGTCTATCGTGTCGTAGTTTACGAGAATTTGATTTTGGTTACCAGTTCCTCGGTAATAGTCAGGGAAATTAAAAGAGTACACTTCGATTCGATCGTTATGAAGCACATAGAGTATTTTTCGGATTTTGTCGAGTTCGATATCAATCAAACGATCTTATCTCGAGTTCTATACGTGTTGAATATGTTTTAAAGAACCTTCTTTGACTATATAGGTGTGCAGACCAGTTTCAGCACAAGCTACAAATACGTAGCCCTTAAATTAGAAAGCTTTGACAAGTTATTTCAGATTTCCGCCTAAAACAAAGCTGGTACTAAGTTATCGGTAAACAATACGTATGCGAGAACAAGCTCTGAGGGTCGGTAGTAAATCCTTTGGACGGAGTGAGATAATAGACAGTTTTTTAGTCTTAAGATCCAATTAGTAGGGGTGAAACAATATCCTACAATGAATCAGTTTTCAATGATTTTTTCGGAGCAATTTGTTTTAGCATTGAACGCTAGTCCAGGGAGTAAACAAGCACATTATAGAATGGATCTGCAACAAAAACGATTTATGATTATTGTAATGGGAGAATTGCCATGATTTATTAGTCTTATTTGAAGATTGCTTGTGACTATGCTAAAGATCGATAGTCTATGGTCGGTTGGATAAACTAGCATTAGCCTTGGTTTTTTGGGTAGTATTAGATTTCGTAGGAAATTGTGCGACCGGTAAGAGGTATTATAAATTTTTACTCCGATGCGAGGCGGACTTATTCAGCATTGTCAATCACTTTTTCTTATTCTAGTTATGGCGGTTAAATTCTTTTGCAGCTGATGCAAACGAGTAAAGCGAGTGTTGTGATTAGTTTGATCATTTTTTTTGTATTTAAAATTTGGGATATTAATAACACGCAGTGTTTAATGCATACTTTATAATATTTAGTTTTTGCTGTGAAGATGAGTGACACATTTTAGAAAAAGATAATTGAAAGGGTAAAGACGTTTAAATGTTCCCAAGAAAATTGTCTGAGTTAAAATCAGGATACTCTTGAGCTGGCGATATTTGGAGATGTGAATTTGAAGAGGACTGGGTTTATGTGTACCAGTTGTTTTATTGATGAGTAGTTAATAAAGTCGCTTGGAAAAGTTGAACATAACGTTCTACCGATAAGGTTGTTTTTTTTTAATGAAGGAAGTTTATGAAAGTGCTTTCGAAGCAGTATGGGGAGTATCTGGAGGTAAAGAAGAAGGCATAATGGACACCAAATGTTATTGAGTAAGATCGCAAGGAAATAAAGAAGTTTTTGTCAGAGATGGAGAAATAGCTGGTCAGAGGGATAATGGAGGTGGTTAGTTATGTTGAAGAGTCGGGAACGGTGGCGATTCAGGAGATTAAGAAAGTTAACCATGACAAAGATTTTGAAAAGTTGCACGATTTGATCACTGAGGAAAGTTAGTCTGAGCAGGAGAGGATGTAGGTTAGTAAGGAATTGAAAGCATTGGCTTAGAAGTTAGAGAAGGGTGAAAATGGATCATATAAATTTTCTAACGAGGAATAAGTTCGTCAAGCCAATGAAAAGATCATCGGTGAGTTCAGATTGAAAATGGGAATCGCAGAACGAACCCTTACTAAACTTATCGAAGTTCAGAAAAGAGGTATCCAATTTCTGGTATCGTGAATTGGTATGATGCAAGTTCTTGATTTTTCTAATCAACCGTTCTTTCGATATAAAATAGTGACAGTGATTGACTAAATATGCGATTCTCGGACTTTGCGATATAAAATATACTCATGTTTTTCATGCATTTTACTTCATTGCTATTTAAGTAGTGTATATAATATAGTTTAAAAGAGACTGCGTTGAATGATCGCTAAAAAAGATCAGAAGACTCATGCTGACGTTGCGCACAACTTCAGAAATAGATATCTCGATCCCTCAGAACTTCCAAAACCAGATGCGTAGCAAGCCAGCAAGTCAATTTCGACTGCCCGTGGAAAAATCGATGAAATTCTCGGTATCAAGAAATAAGCAGCGTACGGCACCAACATTAAGAAACTCGGCAACACATCCAGCGAAATGGTAAAATTCACTTCCAAAGAAGGAGGAGCGTAGACTCAGAAGCAACGCGTGGCCAGAATAGATTCTGTGCAGATTGATCCGCTTGCCCCACCGTTATACAAGCACAGAAAATTGCCAAAAGGTCCAGGTTCTCCTCCTCCTCAAGTGCTACGCTCTCCACCGCGAAAACTAACCCAGAAAGATATGTAGGATTGGAAGGTTCCTCCTTGCATATCAAACTGGAAGAACTCCAGAGGTTACACAATTCCAATCCATATGAGGCTTAGTGCAGATGGTAGAACTTTGCAGCATAATTCCATCAATGAGCATTTTGCAGACATTATTGACGCGCTCTATGTTGCTGAGAAACAATCGAAAATAGAGTTATAAGAGCGTGCAAAGATTCAGAGAAGTGTTGCGAACCGATAGTATCTAAAAAAAGAAGAAGCTATCAGAAACGCAGCCATCAAGGCCCGTTAATAAGCGAGAAGGATTCATGAGGAGTAACAATTTGACGATGAAAAGGAGGAGTAGGAGTATAACGAAAGATAGGAGTTTCGGAGGCATCGAGCAAAGTAGCTTGAAAGGTAAGAGAGAATGAAGAAGATTGGGGTTGAAAGAAGGAAACAGATAAAAAAGTAAGAAAGGGATATCAGTTAAAAGGTTGCTCTTGGGCAGGCGCAACCGACGAACCAGTAGCTTATGGTCGATCAGAGACTGTTTGACAACGCGGGAGGATTGGAGGCTGGAAACTCAGACAGTGAAGGGGATAATCTTTACGACAAACCTCTGTTCACAGACCGAAGTGCAGTTCATTCCCGGACTTTGAATAACGAGGCGAAGGACAAGGGAACGAGAAGATAGCCTGTCAAGTTTGAGAAGGAGAAAAATTCTGTGTTCGGCATGGAAAGCTTGCTTGACAAGCCTAAAAAGAGGGTTAAGAAGGACTAGGACTGAGACCTAGTGGTAAAAATGATACTATGAAAAAGATTTAATTTGCAAAAATGATTATTTTTTTAATGATAGTTAATGCGAGTTTCACAACTGACAAAAAAATACTGGTTTTTGTTTTACTGATCTTTGATGGTTTTGCACGGTATATTTGAAGTGGCTGGTCCGATGTTTTCCAAAACGTATCTAATACCCCATTGATCTTCTATTAATGACTCTCTTGTTTTAAATCTCTCGTTAATTCTAACATTAGTTTCTTTTGACTTTTTCAGAAAAAATACATAGCTTCGATCCCAAGGGAAAGAATTATTATGCCATATTGGAATAACTTTAATGGTTTGAGTTTGTGGTTGAAAGAAGGAAGTGCTTCGTTTGGAGTTGATTTGTGCAATGCTTGGGTGAAGGATAGTTTTATTTCCGTCCGAAGTAGTAATTACTGACTAATTTGCATAAAATTATTCCTTTTAAAAAATAATGTGCCTATTCTCCGATAACCCGAACTAGTCATGCCAACACTCCTAGTGTATGATTACAAACACAATAATGCTGTTAAATCGAAATATTATTTCCAAAAATGCTCATTTTCTCAGGGAAAATCAGTTTCAACGGAAAATACAGAACCCAGAGTAGGTCCAATAATAAAAACCATCCCAAACCAATAAGAATTTCTTATTGCAACGTTCTAACCAAACTGAATAGGGGTTAAAGGCCAAAATTGTTTAAAACAAGAGTAATAAGGCGAGAATTGCGTAATTAGAGACCGAAATTGTCGCCTTAAAAAATATGGTGATTGAAATTCAACAAATTTTGAGAAACTAAGGTCTTTACAGGTGATTATTTTTTTTTCTAGCTTATTTTTTTTATATATATTTCCCTCTGTATGAGTG
>JAOWAT010066563.1:0-11138 GCA_028571025.1 Longipedia americana | reverse complement strand
ATAGTGACATTTTGGCTGAGACCAAATTTGTCACTAAATCAGTCGTCGACTGTAATTATTTACTTTCAAGTAGCTTATTTTATCCGAAACCCTCCAAATATAGTTTTTAAGAGACAAAACAGAACTTTGTAGACACTTCACATAGTTTAGGAAAAATTCTTATGCAAATAATGAATTACACAATATCTCAAAAAGCATTATCTGTAAAAGACTACATAATTCCAACTTTACGATATGTTCAAACAATCTTCAATTTAGAATTGTGAAGGTGTGAAATGAACAATGCAAATGGATATTGCAAATTTACTGATTCTAAAATTCTATCGCTGTCTGAAGAAAAACATGTTCAATAATATTTTGTAACAATTTTTTTCAAAAGTCTTGAAGATGCATTAATGTCAATTATCCTTGTTTGTTAACGTTAACAGGGGAAGCTTATGAAAGGATCAAAACATGATTTTCACAACCTACTCAAAACACTCTGAAACACATGAAAGATAGAATTAACAACAAACACTTATTAGTCACTATCATCGTCGTCATTATTTTCATTCGAGGCCTTCTTTTGACTATTTTTCGTTTGACTCATCCCGAAATCAAAGGCCGAGGCCATATCAGAATGACTCCTAAAACCAGAAGACCAACTCGGTTTGGACATTTTATTAGACGACGAATAATAGTCCATTGAACAGGGAGGAGCGATCTCAGTTCTTTTACCACGATTCATATCATCCTCGTCCTCATCGCCATACTCTTCCATAGCAGCAGCAACCTCAAACGGATCATATTTCTCACTCACTTCGTTACGAATATAAGAACTTTTGCTCGAAGAACTCGATTGAAAGTTTCCGAAATCCGAAGATGATTTTCCTGCAGGAGCCACGATATCTTGGTGCATTTTCAATCTGTCTTGCAAAGAAACAGTCTGATTTTGAGTCTTAATCTTAAACGAAACGGGAGCTTTTGGTTCCCTTTTCGGTGGTTCTTCAGAGGGTTTCGGTCCAGGTCTGGGCATTGGACCAATAACAGAAGATTGGCTCTTGGATTCCTGTTCTAAATTTGACATTGGATCAAACTTTTTGGGTGGTGGTCTTTGCTGAGGATATTGCCTAGACGTAGATGCCTGGTTTCTATTAGGTGGAGGTCTGGAACATTGAATATTATAATCTTGCTGTCGGTCATTATAATCTTGTTGTTGGTCATTATAATCTTGCTGTTGGTTATTATAATCTTGCTGTTGGTTATAATAATTTTGCTGTTGGTCATTATAATTTTGCTGCTGTTCATTGTAATTTTGATGTTGGTCATTATAGTTTTGCTGTTGGTCATTATAATTCTGTTGTCTATTTGGAGGTGGATTTTGATGATACACCCCGGAGGAAGTAAAGTTCTGGTTAATATGCGGCGGCGGTGCACCATAATCGTTTCCATACATAGAATTATCACTAAACTCCGACCTCTCTTTGTATCTCTGATTCCTTCCCCTCCCACCTCTACCACCCCCATCATTATTATAATTCCTCCTTCCAGCGTAATTGTTATCACTCGAATTCCAATCTTTCTTGGGATACTTCCTCCCGCCACCATCTCTTGAAGCTGAGGAGGTCGATTCCTTTTGGGAGAAAACATTGGGTTTCAATCAAGAAATTGACAGTGTAGAGTCATAAATAAAAGGATCAAAATTTTTCAAATGAAATCTTTAAAGTTTCAAACGATTTGGCCCCATCCAGAGTGTCTAAGGTTTTTAAGAGGCGAAGCCTCGTCTTAGACTGTCTTTTTTCTCCTTCTTCTTCTCCTTCCCGGACAAACCTTAAAAATCATCATAACTCAGTCATTTCTCAACAGATTTTGACAAAATTTTCTGAGATGCATTAGAATGTCAAAAAACAACTTTTCACAACTTTTCAGTTGTGTATGCCACACAGATTTTCAGGAGTGAAAAATGAAATCACCACAACTCAGTCATTTCTCAACGGATTTTGACGAAATTTTCAGAGATGCATTAGAATGTCAAAACACAACTTTTTACAAATTTTCAGTTGTGTTTGACACAAAGATTTTCAAGAGTAAAAAATTGAAATTGTCATAACTCAGTAATTTCTCAACAGACTTTGAAAAAATTTTGAGAGATGCATCAGAATGTCAAAACACAAGTTTTCACAAATTTTCAGTTGTGTATGAGACATGGATTTTCAGGAGTAAAAAATTGAAATTGTCATAACACAGTCATTTCTCAACAGATTTTGACAAAATTTTCAGAGATGCAATAAAATGTGAAAATTAGACTTTTCACAAATTTTCAATTGTGTATGCCACACAGATTTTCAGGAGTAAGAAATTAAAATCATCATAACTCAGTCATTTCTCATTGGATTTTGACAAATTTACAGAGATGCATTAGAATGTCAAAACATAACTTTTTCACAAATTTTCAGTTGTGTATGCCACACAGATTGTCAGGAGTAAAAAAATTTAAATTGTCATAACTCTGTCATTCCTCAACAGATTTTGACAAAATTTTCAGAGATGCAATAAAATGTCAATATACAACTTTTCACAAATTTTCAGTTGTGTATGTCACACAGATTTTCAGGAGTAAAAAGTTTAAATTGTCATAACTCTGTCATTACTCAACAGATTTTGACAAAATTTTCAGAGATGCAATAAAATGCCAAAATACAACTTTTGGCAAATTTTCATTGACAGATTTTCATAGGTAAAAGTTAAAATTGTTATAACTCAATTATTTTTCAATAGATTTTGATGAATTTTTCAAAGATGCATCACAATTTTAAAACACAACTTTTGACAATTTTTTATTTGTGTACCTTACATATTAAATTAATTATAATTCAGTCCTTTCTTAATAGATTTTGACAAAAAAAATTCATAGATGCATTTAAATGCCAAAAACAATTTTTTTCTAAAGTGTCCCTGTCATAATTTGGTAAACAAATTGTAGCTAACCTCGTACATCTTTAGAACATTGGCACAATGTCAAAACAGTTTTGTCAACCTCTGAGCCTCGTCCAGGACGGAGTCCGTCCTTGTTGTATGTTTGTACACTTCCCGAATTCAACTTTGTGCTTCAATTCTCTCTAACACAAAATTGATCCTTGATCTTTTTTAATCAAGTTTACTTGGTTTTCATTTCTCACTCACAGAAACGGTTTGGATCTTTTTGATCCTTTTGATATTTATGATCTTTTCTACTCAAATAATTTTTGGCTTTTCGTACTTATCCATTTCATTTGAAAGTCTACCCCCCCCCCGTTTTCTTACCGATCTATTTCTGAGTGCTCTAGCAAGTGCTAAAAATTTGTTCCACAATGACATAAAATAGACAAAAATATGGTGGGGACGCAGACGAAGTTGCACCGGAAATTGTCAAAATATAAGCATATGAATAGATTCTAACTCCTCTTTTCTAATGTCTTTCCAGTTTTAAAGGAACTTAACCCTTATCGTCATGCGATGGTTTATCTAACCTTATTACCGCATGATGATCAGGGTTAATATGTTTAATACTGCAATTACGAACCATGGCTAGGATTTGACATTTTCCATTCAAATGACCTGTCCAGGCACCATAATTTGTATGGATTTGAGATCTTTATGAGTGTGCCTGGACAGGTCATTTGAATTTAACCCTGATTCAGATGCGCTAATAAGGTTAGATAAACCATCGCATCTGTCTGAGGGTTAAATTGTAAGATCCCAGCCCAAATTACTGTTATTTTTGCAAATCTGATTTGGACCAGGAGTAAGTTTTAACAATCAGCAATCAAAATCATAGACCTTAGAATAGAAGACTGTGCACACTGGCTTTAAACGCTGTTTGGGCTTTTTGTAGTTATTGAGCAATCCACGATGACTGTTGATCTTTAAATACAGTGAAATAAATATATCTACATCTTTATCCAAAATCAAAATAAATGTGTACCCATGGGTTTTATTTTCACATGACTATTTCGCGGAATTTTTCTGTACATATTAATTTCCTCTATTATAAGGCCAAACACTGTTCAAAGCCGGTGTGGTTTCAATGTGAAAAAATAAAATCCGGAAGTTTTTTTCGTCCTTATGATACTACCTCTATCAAGTTGCCAAGAGTTGGGTTTTGTTGGAAGGTTATCTTACAGAATACTAGATTGGCAATTTAGTATTCCGTGGTCAACCCTTTGAGTACAAGTTGATCAAATCATTGAAGTACATTTTTCCACAAAACTTTGCACATCACATCATTATGCACAATCTATTTTGGGACATATATAGGGAGTCTAGTAATATAATTCTTAAATTTACATGTCTATGACCACTCTAGTTATGAATACCATTATCCCTGAAAAAAAAAGATATTTTTTGGGAATCTTTACAAAAACAAGCCATAAGAATTATGAAACAAACTTGGTAGATTTTTAATTCCAGTATTGATTAAAACCTAAAGAAATTAAATTACCCGAAGTGATAAATCATGTTTCTTACAATGAAAAGTATGAATAATTTGAACAAGGGATACTACATTGTCATATTCCTCCATTTGAATTACGTGTAATGAAAATTTTTCTTAATCAGCCCCAGACAAAACAGAATGATTCATAAAAATGGTCCAAAGTAACCATTGTGCAAAATTCATATCAATCTTATCTCAAGAGGTGAAATGCCTCAAGAAAAAGCAATAATCATCTTTGAGAGATTTTATGAGGACAGTCTTTATACAAATGTGGGTTTTGCAAAAATGATCATAAGATGATAGAGTTTATTAGATTAAACTGGAACTAAATTTTGTGAATAAAATTTGAGGCAACAGAAAATTTTCAGGCAAAGCATATTTCTGAAAACATTGCTTTAGCAAATTAACCGGCTACACGCCGACGACCAATTTTGGTCGCTATTGGAATTACGGGAAAGTCATAAAAAAGGACTATCTCAAAAACTTTCAGCGTTCTATGGGTTAATGCCAAATGTAAAAGTTACAATTCTCTGCTTATTTTCAGGTATTTCATGAGAATTCAAATCCAACATTACTTGATGGAGTGTATTATAATTTAAGCCATTTTTCTCCTGGAAATGAATGGAAAACCATTTCTTTAAAATATAAAAACAGTTGAAAAACTTGCCAGTGCAAAGATGTCTCCTCATTCTATGAAAATCACAGATTATTCAAAAATTCATATTTCAAAACACATGAAATCATATCTGACATTCAAACATGAGAAGTATTGTGATCTTGTATTTCATTGCCAGGATAATGTTAAAGTGTTTGCTCACCAGGGCATTATTGGTGCGCATTCAAAGACATTGAAAGAATTGTTCAAAGATTTGTATTATCAAGATAAAATTACTATCATATTGCCAAACATTACATCCGAACAATTGAAACAAGTTCTTCATTTCTTATATACAGGTTTTGTTGAAAATGTAACCACAAAAATATTTGAGGAAATCATTGACTTACTAAAAATTCATTTTCCTCTTGCCTCAATTCAAGGTGTGAGAAAGAAACCAAAACTAACTGAAATTAAGCAGCTAAATATTACAGAGAGTGATAATGATTTTCAAAGTGAAATCTATGACAAAACATTAGAACAGAATGAAACAGATCCCTTAGACCTAATAGAAAATATTTCTTCACTACCACATCAAAGGTTGGAATCTCGCCAAATTGGTGTACATGTTTCTAAAGCTGAAGGGCCAATATTACAACCAGACAAAGAAATTGCAATAGTACAGGTACTGAATTCAGAAACTTTGTCATGTGGAAGAATCTCAAACAAGCCAATGTTGATGAATGTATCAGATAGCTTGGAAGATAAAGAAACCAAATATATTCCAGAGATATCACTAGAAACTGGGAAATCTAGTAGGCAACTAGAAGTCAAACAGCAATTAAATGAAGATGAAGAAACATTTATACAGGAAGATGAGGAAACAGATATGCATGAAGATGAAATAACATCAGATTTGCATTATGATAATGAAAGTAATGATGAAAAAGATGTTCTTGTTAAATCTGGAGACAATGTTATATATCAAGGATGTGAATTTCATTCTCTGTCAGAATTTGAAGGGATGTTTGAAAAATATAAGAAAAGAACATATACTCACACACACAAACAAAATGGTTCTAGTAATAGAATACAGGGCATAGACAAAGAAAAATTTCCATTTCTGAGAAGGAAATACAAATGTATTCACTCTAAACAGGATAAAAGTTCAAATTCAAAGTTGTCAACAAATTGCAAGTTTGAACTTGATCTTTCCTATTTAAGAAATAAAGACTGTTATAAGATTACTAATTTTATTGAAGAACATTCAGGTCATGAACTGACAGAATCAGCCTATGAAAAAATTAAAAAGTTGTTTATAAAACGAGTAGTGTACAGGGAAACCATTCCAAGAATTAACAAAAATAAACTAGATGAAAAAGCTTTTAAAGATTTTCTTGTGAAATCTGGAGAGAATGTTATATATAAAGGTCGTGAATTTCATTCTTTGTCAGAATTTGAAAAGATATTTGAGGAATATAAGGAAAGAACACATACTCTCACATTCACACGAAGTAGTAATAGTAATAGAATAGCAGGCACTGACAAAGAAAAATTCCCAGTTGCGATGAGGAGATACAAATGCATTCACTCCAAACGGCATAAAAATTCAAAATCAACATTGCCAACAAATTGCAAATTTGAACTTAATCTGTACTATCATAAACTTAAAGGCTGTTATAAGATTTCCAGTTTTATTGAAAAGCACTCTGGGCATGAAGTAACAAAGTCAGCATATGAGAAATTAAAAAAGTTGTCTAGAAATGAAGAGAGCTTTGTGTTTAAATAAAATGCTCATTAGCAATGATAGCAATGTCCTTTTTCTCTACCAAACAGTTTATAATATAACAAATTTAAAATTATGTCAACAATTTTACAAATGCTCATGAAAAAGGGGAAGGCCTATCCAGAACAAATTCGACCATACAATGTTTTACTCCATTTTAAAAATATTATTTTTGAATTCAAATCAACAATTTTAAATTTAATAAAGTCAAATAGCCAGATGCAAGTAACTTTCAGAAAAGGACAAATACAGAAATATCTGATTTTCAAATTCTTTCTTTTCCTTATCCCTTCATCCACTGTTTTTGAAATAGATAAAAAAGTCAGTTTTTTTCTTTTTACTACACTGTTTCAAGAATCTCAAAGTGCATTTTTTGTTTGTCCTCCTGAAAGTTGGAATCAACAAAAATTATTTGTATAAATGAAAATTTTCAGGCACAGATTATCTAAGAAATTTTTTTGTAAATACAAAATCTAATGTGTATTTTTTCATTTTTTCAGGTATTTAACCTAATTCAAATTAACCATTACTTTTGTCCAAATTCAAATATATATGTACAAATCTGAGATATGGTCTCATCATTCAAACAAGGTAAATTTGCTCAGTTGTTATAGGGATAGTTCAATGACACATTCATGTATTTTTTAGTGAAGGGTGAAAATTGAAGCACAAAAAAGATGTCCCCTAATAATAGAAAGATCAAAAACCAAACTAAAAGTCAAGTCTCTGAATACATAGGAACATGCTTAACATTAAAACAAGAAAAATTTTGTGATCTTGTATTTCATTGCAAGGATAATGTTCAAGTTTTTGCTCATCAGAATATAATTGGAGCAAGTTCAAAAACATACTTACAGGAAATATTCAGAGAACTATATTATAAAGATGTGATTGATATCTTATTGCCTGACATTAGATCTGAGCATTTAACACAAGTTCTGCATTTTTTGTATACTGGATTTGTTGAAAATGTAAGCAGAAAAACATTTGAAGAAATTGTAGATTTGTTAAAAGTTTATTTTCCTCTTGGATCAATACAAACTGTGAATAAAGAACCAGACATTTCTGAACTTAAGCAGTTAAATAGCAAAAACAATGATAATGACTTTCAAAGTATATATGTTGACAAACCAATGGAACCAAAAATGTTATCAGGGAAACATTCAGAAATAAATATTGAAAAATTACACTCCATGGATCTCACAGAAAATAATGATTCTTCACTAATGGAGTCTATTGCAACTAATAGACAAGCTTCTTGTGCAGCAGAACTGGCATCGCAAACCAATGAGGAAATAGCAATAGTACAAGTGCTCAATTCAAAATCTTTATCATATGAATCAACTTCAAAAGAGACTATCTCAGTGAATGCAGAAAATAACCCACAAGTTGAAAGAGCCAGTCCAGTTTCTAATGATGACTGTATTTCAGCGAAAATGCCTGAATTCCGTGAAGTAGAGATGCAGCAATCACCAAGTGTAAAAATCTCAGATAATATGCATCAAACATGTAAGAGAAAAGAACCACAATTCAATAACATGAATAATTCCAATCAAAATACCGGACTTGCCAATGCTAGAAACGCACTTGAAGGTGAACAAAATGAAAAAGAAATAGAAGCAGAATTACAGGAAGACCAAACATCAGATTCTGCAAAGAATGCTAAGGTATCACATCCACAATATGATGAGGATGATGATGAAGTGGATGATGACAAAGACATCCCTGTAAAATCTGTTGAGAATTCCATTTATAAAGGTTGTCAATTTCACTCTTATTCACAATTTGAAAATATTTTTCAAGAGTATAAGAAAAGAACACACACCCGAACATACAAAAGAACTTCTCTGATCAACTATACAGATGATGCTGACAAAGAAAAATTCCCATTTTCATTACAGGCATACAGATGCATTCATTCTAAACATAGGAGTGGAAAGTCAAATCAGTCAAGACTTTCAAAGGAATGCAAGTTTCAACTTAATCTGATCTATAAGAAAAAGAAAAATTGTCTCGTGATTTCCAAATTTTCAGAGGTGCATTCTGGTCATGGTCAAAATGAGTCAACTTATAAGAAATTCAATATGTCATGGAATAGAGATTAGTTCTATATTCTGCAAACAATTTTGCACTTTCTGCTTGATCTCATAATCAGTGTAAAAATTACTTTTCTGAAATCTAATTATAAACAAAATTTCAAGGAATATTTATAGTCAGTGTGGGCTAATAAAGGGATCTTTGACTTACTTTGGTCCAAGAAGACCTCTTAATTAAAATTTTGTACTTGCTCCATTTCAATTTAAATAGGATGAACGATGTGTAAGTGTTACGTCTTCCCAGAGAAATTTTCGCCAATGGTCAGCTAAATCAATGAAGCAAATTTTCCACAAAAATGTAACACTCGCATCTTCTGCCTTATTTAAATTGGAATGGAGAAAATATGTAAATGTCTAATCATCAAAAAAATAATCCAAAGCGGCTTATTTTTACACAATATCCTGCTATGATAGTTATTGGTTACCGAGCCATTTTCTTCCAACATTATCCTTAGGCCAAGCAAATATTTAATTGATCTATGCTCATGACTCTGAAATAATCTTAAATTTTTCATTTTTTTTCTAGATATTTAACAAGGATATAAAATCTGATGCTATCTGATGGTATGTTGAATATCTTTCAACTTAGATGCTATTTATTGTCTTCTTGAGTTGTATGAATAATTCAAACATTATTTTTTAACCTCCAATGAGATTAACCAACCTTGAATGCATTTTGTTTCTGTAAATTCATTAAGAAATATTTTGCATTTAACACATGAAGAATAGTTGCTGAAGAATGAAACTAAAAAGTAAAACCCAAACTCAAGTGCCTGAATATTTAAGAACCTATTTGACATTCAAAGAAGATAAATATTGCGATCTTCTATTTCACTGCAAGGATAAGGTTCAATTATACACTCATCAAAGCATAATTGGAACAAATTCAAAAGCACACCTTCAAAAAATATTCAAAGAACTGTACTATAAGGACTTGATTCATATCCTTTTGCCTGACATTGCATCTGAGCATTTAAAACAATTTCTGTGTTTCTTGTATACTGGTTTTGTTGGAAATGTAAACCCAAAAGCATTTGAAGAAATTGCTGACCTACTAAGAGTTCAGTTTCCTCTTGCATCAATTCACAGTGTGACACAGGATGAAAATCCAGCTGAAATTGAACAGATAAATAGTAGAGAGAGCAAAAAACATACTCAATGTGAATGTTGTGACAAAAGATCTAAACACAGGATTACAGAAAATACTGATATTATTGAACAAAATGGATTTCAAGAAAATTCAAACAAAAATATATGTAAAGATAGCGTAAATTTAATAAATAAAGAAATTATAGATTGTATTAAAAGTTCAAATATAATGGACAATACAAAAACAAGTGAAAGATCCATTCGCTTGATTGAGAAAAGCAAATTAAATGATCTCTCATGTAAGCAATCAAAATTTAATGACTATTGCATGGACATCTCTGCTCAAAATCTGTTCATTGAAACAAAAGTGGAATCAAATGAAAAAGAACCTATTTTAGGCGTGAATGGAAAAGCTTCAGATGCTACAGAAAATGGTTCACCTCTTACAGATACTAGAAACCTTACATTAACTGGGGTCTCAGAATCACAATCTGCTTTAGGGTATGCCATGGTTCCAGAAGAACCTGATATCTCATATACAACAAAACTTGGAGACTTAACTTTAATCACAAATAAACATGTGTCAACAGGTACAGAACCACAATTACAATCCAATGAGCAGATCTTGAGACCAGAAGTGCTAAATTCAGAAATGTCATCATTTATCTTGGATCCAGATGATACAACCTTTGTAAATACAGCAAATATTTCAAAACAAAATATTCTTAACAAGAATGAACAAATAATACTGCAAGAGCAAGAACTTGCCTCTATTCCAGTAATGCTTGAATCAAAATGGGTTAAAATTCCAGAAGACTATGAACAAGATAGTCAGGGAAAGGTCTCAAGTGAGATTAAAGGTATTACATATGAAAGACAAGAAATACCTACAAAAATTAATAATAGTGAAAGTGTTCTGAGCAAGGAGGAGACACAAAATTTGAAAAAAGACATACAAATTGTTTCACATCTTACTGAATTCAAACAATATGACTCTAATATTCTGTACAATTTTTCCCAAAAGATATGCCACATTTGTGGCAAAAAATTTACTACTTTAACAAAGGCGAGAATTCATATCTGTCTTCATTTTCAGAAAGAAATTAAAAAGAAGTTTTG
>JAOWAT010066452.1:0-11141 GCA_028571025.1 Longipedia americana | reverse complement strand
CGCATATTTATGAGGTCAGTCTCAACAGTTTTAGACTCAGGAGACTTCAAGGAACAAATTAAGTATTGCAAACTGCAGGGATGGTTCTTGCCAAGTAATTCTGAATGCAAAATCAAAACTGGTCTCTCATCAAATGGAAATATAATGGATGTTGAAAAGGCCAATTTTGGTCTGCTAAAAGCCTTATAGCAAATGTTCTCTTTGAAAATAGTGTACTGTCAAAATTGTTGGAAAATAGAATTTAAAGTTAGATTACAATTGTATAATCTTCAAATGTTCCCAGGAGTGTAAGACTGCGGATTTTTATTGATGACACAATTTATGATGTTCCTCTCATTCTAAATAGTCTTGCTGTATATTATTATTTGACAATCCTGCATGTCTTTTTCTTTTAAAGAGACCTAAATTGTACTCAAAATAGGGTGAAAAGGGCATTGAATTTATTTTTTCTTCCCCTCACAAATAACAAAGACTTATATTTAGGGCTACCTTTTTGTCCATATTGTTGAGAAAGCTAAAAAAGAGTTTTTATTCTCCCAAGAATTTGAAATGTTTTATATGTTTTAAGTTATCAAGTAACAAGTCAAATTCAAGAAAGTTTCATGTAATGTAAGTTAATTTGCAATCATGCTGGATAAATAGGTGGAGTAGTCGTTATTTTCTCATTACTTTAAACTGAACAATATTTTTCAAAAAATATATTTTTTCAAAAATGAGTTTTACAAAATTAAAGAATTGTAAACATTTTGTACCGGTTCAAAAGGGGTAATTTTTAAAAGATGTATTTGAAGATTTTTCTAAAAACTCAGAAAATATTTTAAAAAACTGAGACCAAAAATGCGCAAACTGAGTTTTACAAAAATTCTCCCCATTTTGTAAGAAGGAAATTGGTCTAAGATTAACCAAAATTATCCACTCCCTCATATATTTATAGGGGACATAAAATTCAAAAGAACCATGCATGCAAGGCTTCAACTCAAATCATTCGACATCTAATTCTTTGGAAGATATGGTTTCGATCAAATCTGTAATGGTGCAGTCATTTGGAAGTTTCCAGATTTCCATAGGTCCAAAAATTCTTCCTGAAAAGTTTGAACAGAACCAGTATAGTAAGATGATCAATTCTTAAACTTTTTACCAAAAAATCCCCTCCAGACAGGGGTGTTCGTTGTTTGTTTATGCCTTTGAATGAATGAGCAAGTGAGTGAATAGGTGATTCATATCTTAGATTTAATGCTCCCAAGGGAATTCTCAAAAAGGGACTTAATTTGGGACAAAATAAGGAATGGTATTGATATGAAATTTGAATTTGAAAAAGAACTTGAAAATATGCAGCAATGTCTGTAAAGGACATAATTCACAATACACTGTATGAAAAGAAAATTTAATATGAGCACTAATTTTTGCATCATTTCATGAAAAAATAGCATTTTTTATTTTAATTTCAAAGAACAAGTCATATGACTCTAATTTCAAATTTAAAAAAAAAATGACTAACAATCTTAAACCTTACCCACCTAACATGACTATGAAAACATTCTTATATTTCATCATATAAGAAAAATTTTGCTTAACTTTCCTTAAGTTTCAAAATTCTAATGATGGAAAAGTTAACAATGGCATACAGGCACTACACAATCTACATTCTTTCAATATATCAACTTTAATTAAATACTTTCTAAAGTTCTGATTTTAATGGAGACTTGTAGAGACATTCAATGTTCAGTTTGAAGTTTGCTAATTTTCACTCATAGTAAGGCTCTTCAGGCTGACATTACAAAGGGCCTCAGAAAATGAAACATTTGTCCAAACCTCTGTAGTTGCAAGATATTTCCTCTTGTGCTGAGGTTTGTATTTTAATTTTGTAGTTTTTTCGTAAAACTGTGGTTTTTTCAAGTCTTGAAAACTTTTTTAGAATCTTGACAGGATAAAATATTTAAAAAAGTGATTCCATAGGATAACAATAAATTTTTAAAACTGGCTTAATTATAATTTTGATAATGTTGGGAGGTGCACCATTCACTTCATAAGACATGATTTGTCTAGGACTACCTGAGTTTTTGAAAGATTTAAAAAATGTCCCTGTTTTGTATCACTTTAGATACAAAAAGTCCGCCATGAAGAAATCAGTTTTTCTTGATTTACCTTACTCATAGTTTCTGAGCTCCTTGTATCAGTTGGTATTCTTTTTGTTAAGTTTTCTTAATATGATCAAACTTCTTTCCTTCTCATTTAAAAATAGAGAGAAGCAACTTTGTTAGTACATGTGAAATAAAATGAAACTTGGTCTCAGAAAAGCAAGCTAGCAAAATTTTGCTTCAGCAATAAAGCTTGACTTTAATTCTTATGGATTATGTAGCAGGATTTTTTCATGATGAATAGAAATATTTTATTTCAAAAAATTTCATTATTTTATCAATTTTTTCATGAATCTTTATTGTTTGTTTCATTTAGTGGCAATTTTATGTTGTTGAATCAGCTCTAACCAAGTGTGTCAGGTGCCAGAAAAACAGATTCATGAGGATGTAAGAATATCACTTTTCATTCTTTGGCGGTGGAGGATTTGAACCTATATTCTATCATTATCAAAGCTCCGTGTTTCTCACTTGAATACTTTTGTATTAGAGATGCAACCCCCCCCCCCCCAAGAAAAATCATTTATACATGGCACATATAGCTAGCTGTACATACAATCTGGGCTTAATGGTCAATTAGAAAGTTCTGCCTTATTCCAATAAATATTGTGCGATCTGTTAATAAATTAAATCTTACTTTTGTGTATAGGACAAAGGTAGTAATCATATCCATTAATTGTCTTGGTTGAAAAAGTCTGAAGTCCACCCTTTTTTGGCCTTGTTTGGGCTTGATTCAAGAACACTTTTCTAATGAATCTTTGTTCAGATAGTCATGGTTCTTTCCTTCCTTCACATTCTTGCCATAAATAAGAACCAAGGAGTCTCAATAACAAGTGTAGGTGGCTTTGATCTCATGTGTAATGTATTTGAATGTAGACTTTGAAATAAATTTTGAAAAAAAATTTTGGTCTAAAACTATCATTTTATGTCTCATTGAGATCTCTTAAAATTATTTGTTTCCAAAAAACATTGCCTCTTTTCTTCTCAATTTTGTGAAATAACACAGAAAGTGCTTTCAAGTTTGCAACTTGTAGGGTTAAATTTTTTTAATTAGTCGTAGTGACATTAGGGTCACTTCTTAGGGGCAATTACAGTTTTACCTATTATCTTAGATATAGCGTCGATTTAAAATTATTAGGGTACCTCAAATTTAATTACATATATTGTTAATACATGGATGCTCAAGCCTTCCGAAGAAAAGCTTGAAAACCACGACATAACATCCTGAAAGTGTTTTCTTTTCAATTTATTAGTCAAGAAGTTTCTTTGAATAAGGTGGCTGAAAAATAGGTCAAATAGGGAGTCATATGAATTTAAATTGGAATCATACATGCAAAGTGTATATCCGTCATTTCATGAAAATTTGACATATCAAACAACAATATAGTGTTGGTACATTCTCATTTGAAATGCTGTAATATTAGGGGTCGGACTAAAGTCAAAAATTCTCCTGGGGGTCTGTGGTCAAGTGGAAAATTGAAGGGAGGCATGAATTTCCTTATAAACCAAAGAAAGATTTTGCACAAAAAGTTAGTTACTGTGTAAGTTACATTAGTAAATTTTTTGGAAAAATTTGAAAAACTGAAGGCTCCTAAATACGGTTGACTAACGCATTTTTGGTGCCTTCATTTTTTTCAACCTTTTCCAAAAGTTTAACTGATAAAATGGTTATTCTAACCTACACGTAACCAACTTTTGTGCCGAATCTTCCTTTAGTTCATAAGGAAATTCATATGTCCCTTCAATTTTCCACTTGGCCACAATGGCTGTTTTTGGCCATTTTGGCCAAAGCGGCCAATAGCTATCTCAACAGTCCCATATGAAAGTATCCTCTGGTGAACCCTGAGATTCAGGTATGAAATTTCTTGAAAACTAAAATTCAAAATCAAGCCATAAATCTCAATAGAATACCAAATAACATTGTTTTAAAATTGTTCATATCAAATATAAAGCCAGATAATTAAATTTTATTGTAAAACTTTTGTTCATTGGAACTTCCTTTTTCCCAAAATTTTACTTTCATTTAGGATAAAATTCCAGTTTTTGAAATATTCGAAACATGACACAAGAAATAAAACCTAATTAATGTCATTTTAAGCAAAAAATGATTTAATTAAAACCAATTTTCAAATATTTAATGAAATTTTGTCAAAGTTGGTTCTACTAAACAAAAATGATTTCAAACAAGACAGTTCTTTATCGCAAAACTATCTTATATTTTTTTAATTTTTCGAAACATGACTAATCCATCGGACTGTTGAGTATGACTTTTTTTTGGAGATTTTTTTCACAAATCCAATTTTTTGCTGCAACTCAACTTTTGAAAGTGATTCCAGACTCCCCCTGAAGATTTTTTGAATTTAGTCCACCCCTTAGTAGTATGGTAGGCAGTGGAATGTTTGGGATGGAGTTTGTATATAACTTGTCATTATATTTTAATGAGTAATTTCAGTATTACAAAGTGCATTCTCTAATTTTTTTCCAAAACAATATTTTTATACAGTGAAATATAATCTCAAACGATTCCTAAACATGATTGCATTCATTGACAACAAAAGTATAATTATTTGATATTTAGTTAGTTCAAGACTTATGAGCATATACAGCTTGATTTTGAAGAAAAGTTTTGGCAAAATTAAAAAATAGATAAAATTGTATTCTTTTCTGTTTAACTTCTTTTCATGCATAACCTTGACAATAGCCAGCATAAAAAGTCTAGAAAACTAAACTTGTTCAATTTTCTATTTTCTATTTTCTTTGTTTCTAATTCCTGTTCAAATTAAGATAACCTCTCTTCAGAAAAGTTATTGTCATTTGCCCAAACTGTTCCCAATTGGATGATTAAGACAGCAAGAAATGTTTTGAGCTAAAACCTACTGGAACTACAATTTTAAGTTAAAATCACATAAAGAACCAAATAAGTTTAAGGCCAAAAAGGCCTAGTTTATACTGAGTCATCACAAATAGAGAATATCTCAGAGATAACAGTCTAAAGAAAATTTTCTCATTTGTAATTTACTTCTACCTGAAGATAACTTCTGCTCCAAAATGGTTTTCTCTAAGTGCTTGAAATAGATACAGTACCGTTCATAATGGACTTTACGGAATATCAGGGGGTAAAATTTGGAACTTTCCTTCTGTAGAAGTCAAATTTTACTAACTTTCATTTCCGACCTAGGGCTAGCCCCCATAATCATCAGATTTCATTTTGGATGAATTTTACTTTTTTCATAAAGTTGCAATCAAAGAATAGAATAGAATAGAAACCTTGTTGACATTCTTATTGCAACTTTATTGGGAAAATAATATTAAAAAAGTAAATTCATCAAAAATGAAATCTGATTGTTATGGGGCCTAGCCCTAGATCTAAAGTAAAGGTGAGTAAAATTTTATCACTTCTATAGAAGTGAAAGTTTTGATTTTTCCCCCTTATATTCCGTAAAGTTTATTATGAACGGCAATTGTTGCTCAATTTTATCCCAGAATGAGTAGGATGATCTTATTCTTTCGACTATTTTATGTTTATTCTTGTGATGTACTACTTCAAGATAGATTCAATTTTCTTTGCTATAAAAACATTAACTTACTCATTTTCAAGAAATCTTTGAAAGTAATGATTTGATATAAATCAATTGTAGAACGAAAATACCGCTCTTTAAATTATCCTTTAAAGGTCATAACTAAGGACTTGTTTATTTCCCTTCTCAATTTTGTTGATTATGCGCAAAGTTCTGGACACGTTTGTAACTTGTATACTTTGTTTTTAAAGCAGAATGTGACTTGAATTATTATGATTAAGTTTTCTTTAAAAATATGTTGCCCTTTGTTTGTCTGATACTTGCTTGAAATTATTAAAGGCCTTCTCTTGCTTTCAAATGTTCCTGAATCATAAAATGCCCGAAAGAAAAAAAACAACATAGCCATCAAGACAGGCATCAAATAATACATCAAATGTCAATCCAAGTTCTGAGCAAATCATGATGAAACATGAAATGAATGGAGCTGTTTTGGAAGATTTTAAACTACACTTTTCATTGGATTTGCAACATTTGTTGATGAGCGAAGCTAGTTTTTCTTTGAAGGGAAAAAACTTCAAAAGTTGTGTGTCTGGAAAACAACAGATTTTTCTTGGCAAAGGGCTTAGAGTAGAATTATGATGGTACAAAAAAAGAGCATCAGATAAAGAGAAAATTATGGTCAGATTTTGTTATTCCAGTTTGTTGGACACCCTAACACAAACAATAATTTGTTTGGATACCCTGACTCAAATATGAAATGTTGAAAGGTTGATGATTTTGCGGAAGTGAATGAACTCAAAGCATTTTTTAAAAAGTACTGCGGCAATTAAACTTTTGACTTAATTTCATAACTTTTTTCTATTAAAAGAACTTTTGAAGGGTGAAAATACATTTTCTTAATTAACCCTATGGACCCAAGAAGGAAATATGTTGAATGCTGTATCTGTCGATAGGATCAATTGTGTACTATCCAGTTTTTGGTAATTTTTAAAATTTATAAAATTTCAAAAAAATCTAAAAATGATTCCCTCTAACATTATATAGAAGGTTTTTAGAATTGCTCCTTTCTCTCTCGGCAAAAGTGAGTTTTGCAGAAATAATCCAATCATGTCTATAGGGTTAGACCTCAACATCCCCCTCTGTAAAACCAAATTGAACTAACCCCCCCCCCCATAAAAATCTGACAATAGATGAGTTTGCATTCTGGTCCACGGGCTTAAAACCTTATATAAAATGTTAAAATTGGCTTAACCCTTTCAGTCCGGGGCTCATTGAAAAAAGTTGACCTTTCAGTCCTGAAGTATCTAAAGACTGAGTCATTAAAAATTAGACAAAATAAACATGTCATAACTTTGGGCTCAAGCATCAGATTAATCTATGCTAAGATGCAATGGAAAGCTGAAATTCTATTTTTTAAAACACCCATTACTTTTCAAATTTGAACCAATATGAAGCAAGAAACTTGAAAATTGGTAAAAGGCCTAAATGTAAAAAAGTAAAAATTGCAACTGTAATTGAGTCCATGGTTATTGCCCTCTACAAAAATTGGCAATTTTATCGCACAATATTTGCAGAAAATTAAAATGTAAAGAGCATTTTGGAAATAGGAAAATCTCAGCTTTCCTGGGAACCCATTACTGGTTAATTCTGATACCATATGATGTGAGACAAAAGCAAAAGTCTAAACTGAACAAAATCCATTGACTCAATTATCACTTCAAGTAATTGCTTTTACAGTTTTTAAACCTTTCACCATTTTTCAAGTGTTTTGCTTAATATTTGTTCAAATTACAAAAGTAAGGGGTATTTTGAAAAATTTTGAATTTCAGCTTTCCATTGTATATTAGCATATATTAATCTGATGCTTTTGCCCATAGTTATGACATATTTATTTTGTCTAATTTTTAATGACTCAGTCTTTAGTCTACTATCAAAAATAGTAGAAATAACAGGTCTGATGAATTTAATTTTTATGACCGACCCTAATGACAATACCAAGGTCATCATCATCATCATCATCATCATCATCCACTTCCAGTTCAAACATTCGTCCTTGTCCTCCAGAAGCAGCAGCTGCCATTTCAGATGCAGCAGCTGCCATTTCAGAAGCAGCAGCTGCCATTTCAGATGCAGCAGCTGCCGTTTCAGAAGCCAATCTCTCCTTTTCTCTCTTATCTTCCATTTCCATCATCTTGTATTCTCTGATGAAACTGCTCATGGAATTCATGGCATAATTCCTTCGTATCATGGAACTGGAGCTGGTGCTGGTACTGGTCTTACTCTGGAGAGATTGATTGGAAGCTCTGGAATCTGGAACTGTGGAGGAATCTGGAACTGAAGTGGAATCTGAAACTGAAGCAGAATCTGGAACTGAAGTGGAATCTGGAACCGATAGGGAGGGAAATGGATCAACTGATGCTGAGACGCTTTCATTGTCATTCATGTGTTCATCGGAGGAAGTAACAAAGAAATTTACTCTGCTCGGAATGGATTCTTCTGAAAGGGAATTGGGATCAAGGCTGTTAACTTCTTCATTTTCTCGTTCTTTTAATTCTGCATTTCCTTCCAGTAGAGGAGCTTTTCTACGTTTTTTCAGATTATATTCAGACCAACTTTTGTAGAATCTAAGAAATTTCTCCCTTGATGTGTGCTGATACAAATATGGATATGTTACAGATCTAGTAATAGGATCAACACTTGGCTGGCAAATTTCTTTGTCACATACATTAATATCAATGTCTTTTCTGTCTAGGATATCACTTGAGGTTAAGTCTTTTTGATCATTGTCAGATTTAAGAGATTTTCTGTGAAGAAAACCTGAGAGTTTTCGAAAGGCTGCCATTTTGTTTAGGTGGTGGTGGAATCCTCTTCATATGAGATGCTCTGGTGAAATCCTGGTCATTTAATATATAGGATCTGGTTCATCATTCAAGGTCAAGTAGTACCAGAGTATGATGGAGAACATGGTCAAAGCAATGACAAATCCAATGGCGATTGTTATGAAATATCCATAATGCATTGAAGGACCACAGAAGCAAATATTTTCACCACCTTCCTCTTCAGAAATGAGGATTTGGTATTCTGCCCTTCTTCTGTTACTTCTAGTGAATGTAGGCATCGTGATCAATTGTTAATATGTCCCCAAATAAGGTTTGCCTTCTTTGTCAAAACTTTTTCATGCGAGTGAGGTACGAGCAAGGGAGCACTCTCAATCTGTTTATGAAGAAAGTTTATTCAACAGTAACAGACAATGTTTGATTGTTCAGATTTCTGAGGGCCGATGTTTTGACCAATGGAACAACAAAAGCCCTATCTTCTGGAGTCGATGTAAATAAGATTATGTAGTAAACTAATACCAGTATAAAAGCACTAAATAAAGTCAGCAAAATTATTCTACAATTCTTTTCCAGTTTATCACTGTTATCTTGAACTTCTACCAAACTATGGCATACATAAAAGCATTTATAGAATATATTCAGACACATTACAAACTCATTGTTACAAACAAACAATTCTAAAGGAAGGAAAAATGCCGTTTTGGCGGAACACTGATAGTACTTACAATGGGTCAGTCTGAGATAGAGTCAAATACAGAGTAAAGAGAACAATAAACGGGTCCTTTATGTAGATGTCAGGTCAATCTGGTCCTTATTTATATCTCCCTGATGTCATTTCACCCCATTAGAAACAGCTATGATAACAATAATAGGGTGGGCTGGTCAACACGTTCCCTTGCTGGTTGGATTAGTGTGAGTGACCGATACAGCTATAATACAGCAGGGTAGAACAGGCTTTGTTTTTGACAAAAATTTTGTCAAAACTGGGTGCGATTTTTCGCCAAACTGATAATTTTTCGCAAAACTGAGAAATGTGAAATTTCTAGATGTTGAGGTGGACAAATTGTTTGCTCCTTTGTCACAAACTTTCCAAAATTTTGCTGAAAAATTAATTTTTTCTAAAACTCAGCCCACATTTTCTCAAAACTGAGCAAAATTTTCCAAAACTGAGCCCAAAAAATAGCCAAAATTGAGAAATACGAAATTTGTAGTTTTTTTAACTTCGTAGACGCCGTCAAATAAAAGCCTGAATAGCCATTTAAAGTTCAGTCTGGACAATGAATACAGTATTTTTTCCTTCATTAGCCTACACTCCAAAACACCATATGTAATTTTCTCAATTTAGTCCTTTGTGTTTTTGCGACTTTTAGCATTTTGGAAAAAATGCTGAGTTTTGAGAAAATTTGACTTGAATTTCAGAAAAAAATGCAGTTCTGTTCTGAAAATTTTTTACAGAATTCTCAACTTTTGGCGTAAGGTGTGTGAAAATTTAATTCATGATATTTAGAAGAAGACAAATGCCTATATATGTCAAGGGGTGGACTAAATTCAAAAATTCTCCAGGGGTTTGGACTCTATTTCAAAAGTTTTATGGGGGTACAAAATTAGATTTGTGAAAAAATCTCCAAAAAGTCATAGCTGTAGGTGGCTATGGCAAAAAGGACATTGTGGCCATTTTTAGAGATTGTTTTCAATAATCTGATTTTGTAAATTTTTGAATGTAGTCCAACCACTCTTTTTAAAAGCAAAAAGGTTTCGGCTTTAAAAAAATAAGCATAATCTAAGCATATTTTGAGGGCTTATTTTGGAAATTTTTGCTTACTGAAATGGCTGTTGTTGCAGAGGTTGAGTGATACGGCTTTATCTGACTGACCCTAATAGAATAAAGCCGAATCACGCAAACACACACACCGATCCATTTTCACGTATTTCGCGAAAGTAACCAGCAAAAATCACTTTTTTGGGATACTAATGGGTAAACATGTGTATTTTATCCCATGAAAAATAAGCATATGGTAAACATAATTCAAACCCTTTTTTCCTCCAAAAAATAAGCATATCGAAGTCTTACCTTGAAATTACCTTATGCTTATAAAAAAGTGTACTTATATGCTAAAATTATATGTTAAAATTGTCTGTTTATTGGGCATAAACTCAAAAATCATATGATAAAATCAGAAAAATTAGTGCTTCAAACATGACATTTGTTGTTTCAGTTTTCTTTCTTTTTCACCAAATGAAACTCTATTTCTGCCTGGGGCATTTTCTATGGCTTTAATTTTGAGATTTTTCTTTTGTGAATATTTGTTTTAAAATTCGTAAATGATCAAAACCTTATAAAGCACGACATGTGTGGAAGATACCAACAAATTATAAAAATTGGATTTATTTCCAATAATTTACTAACAATGTTTTGCTAAAACTTCATGACTTTTCATAAATTAGTATGTTCCTTCAAATAAAGAGAGATTTTCTCTTTGAATCTCTACTTAGATGGGGTAGATGGATGGTTTATCGTCAAAATTTTAGAATTCCTGAAAACTGAGGTACTCTCGCAAACGCAAACTGCGAGGTTCCAGGTTCGTAATAATAGCAACCCAAGGTTTAGATTTTGACCCAATTTTCTAGAAGTGAAGGACTCAATCAAATCA
>JAOWAT010066341.1:0-11142 GCA_028571025.1 Longipedia americana | reverse complement strand
AAAAAGAGCAAAATAATAGCATCAGAGTGATTGTTATCTCATCATTCATTATTATAAAAGATAATTTCACAATGCTGTGCATATGAAAAATAATTTTTAGTATGGGTTGGACTAAATTCAAAAATTCTCCAGGGCTGGTCTGGAATCACTTTCAAAATTTGAATTGGGGTAAAAAATCTGATTTGCCAAAAAAATATCCAAAAAATCATGGCTATTGGATGCTATGGCCAAATGGCAAATTGAAGAGAGATATGAATTTCCTTATGAACCAAAGAAAGATTTTGAACAAAAGGTTAGTTACCGTGTAGGTTAGACTAATCAGTTTATAAGTATTGTTTTTCAAAAAGTTGAAAAAACTGAAGGTGCTCAAAATTGGTTGGCCAACCGATTTTTGGTGCATTCAGTTTTTTCAACTTTTGCAAAAAAAATTAATAAAATGGTTAGTCTAACCTACTGGTAACTAACTTATTGTTCCTAATTTATCTTTGGTTCATAAAGAAATTTGCCACTTGTTTATGATGGCCGTTTTGGCTGTAATAAATAATAGCCATGATGTTTTGGAGATTTTTTCCACAATCGGATTTTTCCCCCAATTCAACTTTTAAAAGTGATTCCAGACCCATCCTTCACAATTTTTGAATTTAATCCGACCCCTATATATACTTTTAGTTGCAATCTATATGCAATTTTTGATGATGTTGCAAATCTAACAAATTTTTATATTAATAATTATCAATTGGCATTCCTTGAAGTTCAAGCAACTAGGAAAGAATCTACTTAATGTTTTTCCAAAGAATATTCAACTACTGTGACATTGAAATTGTCTAAACTCACAGATCAATAATATACAGTAAATTCTTTGGAGCAAGTTTTTCTTCAAGTTCATGACAAGTTCTAGTTTTCAAAACGATCTTTACTTTCATCATTATCAAAAAACTCAGGAGTAAATTTGGTGGTTTCCCTGTTGACCCAATTTCAAGTGGACAGAGTAGTGCAGAATATTTTGCTTCTTGTTCTGAGGAATTGATACCCATACAGGCTGAAGACAGCACATCTGTGAAAATTCTATCAAGAAGTTAAAAACAAAAATGATATGGAAATCATTTTTCTTGATATATCTAAATCTAGCTGTCACATTGTCAAACATGAGACTTACTTTTCTCAAGAGACTAAAATTTCAAAACTTTTGTCATTCAAATAAAATGTCAAAATTCTTTCCTTTTCTTCCTGCTTACGTACATGGTTTCATTTCATTGTAAAGAAAAGATTATTTTATAAAAGCACGCTTTTTTGCATGATTTTAAGGAATGTTCATTTTATAAAAATTTTGTATTTTTGAGTTTTGACGTTTTTGAAGCTGAGGTTTAAAATTGGCAATTTTTAGCCAAAATTGCTCAGTTTTCGACATTGGGCTGAGTTTCAGAAAAATTTTGGCAAAAAAGCCTGAAAATAGATGTCTCCGTTATAAAAAGATCATCACTCACAATAAACTTTTGAATTGTTATTTCAAAAATAAATAAATATAAAAAATTTAGATAATATACAGTACCTCTTAATTTAGTTAGCCATGTTTAGAAACGAGTATGAGGAATTTCATTGTTTATTGTGTTTCATTTAGCCTGCCTACTAAATTTTTGTGCAAGTAGTTTTAAAGTAGAAGAATCTTTACCTAAGTTAACAAGTCAGTGCAAATAATGTTTTCAGAAACGTCTCCTTACTCAGATTTGTTTATTAGGTTCCTATTTTTAACAGAATGAATTTTTACTCAAAAAATCTTCTAATAAATTCCTAATAAAAACTAAATTTAACATATATCCAACTTTAAGTAGGGTCAGGACTTATTTATGTAGTCAATTGCTAAAAATGCCCAATTTAGCCCATTTTAGTACTTCATTTAGGTAACTTTAACCATCCAGGGCTGCTCTGAACCATTAAATTTTTAAAGATTGTTTAATTAGCAATCATTTTTGGATCCACATACGTAGTTTAAGCCCCTTAAACCTGAAATTTGGGGCAAAATTTAATTTAGTCCTCTCCCTACTTTAAGGATTCATACCTTCCGGTTTCTTCATAGACATGGCAAACGGCATGTGTCGCAAAGACATCATTGGGAGTGTGTTCAATGGCTGTTTTGCCATGGTGTTCAGCAGCACTGTGGTAACCAGTCTCATTCAGGCCCATGGAGATCATTGCATGCATCTGTCTGAAAAATGGGAAGAAGAATTTTGTGCAAAGAAAATTTTTTAGAACTTATTTGGGGCGTCCCAGCGGAATTTTCAGATTTCAGAAAAATCGGCATAATTGAAGCAGGTGACCGTTCAATTATTTGATATATTTAGCAACTTCATGCCAAATTTCAGAGCCTAGAAGTGTCTCAAAATTCCGCTTTAAAGGTAACAAGTTGCAGATTTTGCCTTTTCAGGCTTTTTTTGCCAAAATTTTCTCGAAACTCAGCCCAAATTTTTGCGAAACTCAGCGGATTTTCCTGAAAATCACAAAAAAAATTAAAAAAACTGGGCTTTTTCGGCGGAAAATTGCTGATTTTAGGCATATTTTGGGGAATTTTTTCGGAAACTCAGCTCCAAAATCATCAAAACTCAAAAATATAAAATTTTTAGAAAATGGGCACTTCTAAAAATCGGGCAAAAAAAGCCTGCTTTTTATGAACCTAACTGAAATATTAAAACATGAATTTCTCAATTTCGAAGATATTTTGAAATCGCATAAATCCGATGGGATACCTCATTTAAGAACATGTTCGTTAATTTTTCATATATATTCTTCTTGTGATTGTCAGTTTGGACACCTCATAAAGTGTGTTTCATTGAGAAGGGCCACTATGAATAACAAATCGATGATAAACCATGTATGAGGCAGATCACGCTATTATGGCAATAACTCATTAATTTTGGATATTTTGGGCACAACAGCAATCAGTTCAGTAAGTATCCAACTTTTTAAGAAAAAAGACATATCATTCATATGATATCATTAATATCTTTTTCCTTTCGGTGTAGTTTCAATTTCAATGCATCCGATATACTCAAACTACCAAATTGTGAAGACGTCTTATGAATGTGTAAGAATCGAGACTTTTGTGCATTGAATTTTGACAGATTTTGGCTAAAATATAGTCTTCTTTATCAAATAGTTCATGCTTGTTGATTCTAACTTCAAAAATATTATATGAATATGCATTATTAAATCTAAAACCACCTTCATAAGTAACGAAATATGCACAGAATAGCTTCATTTTGACAGAATTGCAGATGTGTAAGAATCGAGACTTTTATTAAGTAGAAATTTCGCCCAAACTTCATAAGATGTCTTCCACATTCAGGAGCTTGAGATATACCATTGAAAATACACCAAAAAATTAGAATTTGTCGACTATGAAATGTCATTTTCTCAAAATTATGAAAAATAATTCATTGTCATAATAGTGCAAGGCAAGATGAAATTTATCAAGGAAAAGATGAAATATATCATGATTTTTCATTCCTGGTTTCCCAACACGAGGAAACACTCTACGTAAATTGTTTCCAAGACTTACCCATAGAATCTGTCACTCGGTTGATAGGCACTGAGCGTTCTCGTGCCAACATCTCTCATTTGGGAATTTCTTCCGTAATAAATATGGGAGAACCAAGCCTGCTTCACTGCATATGCGTCATTTGGGTGATCAATCAAAAGTTCCTCAAATGAGGTGTCCCAACGGACTTTTGAAATCAAAATGTTTGCGCAATTTTGAGAAAATTGCATTTTAAATTTTCATTTATGTAGTAATTACATTGTAAATGCATGGCATCTTTATCATCAATTTCCGGATAGGGGAAAAAGAGATAACCGATTGATTCTTTTTGCTCCTAAAAACTTTGATTCAGCTCTTGCTAAAAATTGTAAGCTTCAAAAATGACAAAATTTTGATTCTTTTCAAAAGTGCGTTGAGACACCTCAAATGTTTTTGATCTTTGGTACTCATTGTCATCAAGTGAATGTTGGACAGTCTCCAGATGAAGTTGTTCCCTGCGAAAAAAGGAAAATTTACCTTCACTAGGGTTCGGACTATTCATTGTAGCAGACCCTTAGGAGGGGGAGGGCGCCTCTGGGACTTTTTTATCTATTTCTCATGAAAAATTACTGATATTCCGAAATTTTCAGCTCAATTGGGTATAGCTATTAGCAGCTAGAGACAAAAAGGTCCAAAAATTGGCCGGAAAAGTTCGCGCCAAAAATTCAAATGAAATTGGTCATTTTTTTCGAAATTTTATATGTCAAATTTCCAATTTTTCACTCATTTTACTTACTTTTTCTGGCCAATTCATGGTCGAAAAAAATTTCGTCACACAACCTTTCAAAACAAAAGTGACGTCTACAACTGAACAAAGTCACTTTTTCTTCCCTTCATTTCAAACCTAATACAGTGTAGTGTAGTGTAGTGGATAGCGTGCTTGTCTCGTAAACTAGTGGCCGGGTTTGAATCCGGACAGTGTCTATATAAATTTTTCTAGAAAGTACATGCAAATTTTAGCCTATTTAGTAATTTAGAAATTTCTCTAGCTACTCAGAAAGTGGCTTTCCGAAAAAAATTTTCTTTGTGAAACATGGTTTTGTGAATTAATTTTTCAATTAAGCATACTCCCCCTAGATTCTGCCGTAATTTATGTAATAGTCCTCCCCCTACCTTCACTGTTGTAAACAAGCACGGAATCCGTGCACCCAGTCCGACCGTTAATTGATTGAAATCTTTGAAGCACAGAATCTGTGCAATCACAGTGACCATTGTTTACTGAAACTTTTCAAATTTTCAAATAATTCTACAATTCATCTTTACTTCAATAATTTGTATAATGTACAGTGAGATTTGTATTAATACAAATAGATTCATATTGCCAGGAACTGATTTGTATTAACCTCTAAACACATGCGGTGGTGGTACACCCCTTTTTTCGTATAAGCACAATACATATGAAAAAGAAACGGTGTAATAGACCGCATGTGAATAAGGATTAATCAGAATAATAAAATGAATGGATTCATTTTATTACAAATGAAATGGTATTAATCAGAATGGATTCATATTAATCACAATGGATTATTATTAATCAGAATGGATTATCATTAATCAGAATGGATTATTATTAATCAGAATATATTCATATTAATCAGAATTGATTCTTAGAATGAGTGATCTCTCTTTTTCTTCTTCTTCTTCGCCATCGTCATCATCATCATCATCATCGTCTTTGTCGTCATTGTCTTCTTCTTCTTCTCAAATCATTGTCTGAATTCAAAGTTGTTCCCTCAAGGAGAAAAAAAGATGATGAAAAGTGACTCCTTGAGTCCGACCCTTCGTAGAAGGTGGTCGGACTAAAAATTTGCATAAGTTATTGCAAAATCATTTTGCAATAGAAAACGGAAAATAAGATTGCATGAAATTAATTGCAATGACAAAGCAATAGGACAAACGCATATGTGTCGATATTTCCTGAAATGACCTTCTTTGCTAATTCTTATGAAGTAAAATTTTGAGCCAAATCGCTAAAATTTGGTCAGAGCTAAATTATTCTATAAATTCTAAATTGACAGTCCAATGTACACAGAGTCATCTCTATTACTGGGATGTTAACAAATTTCACTTCATATAATTACTATAAGCTATAAAATTTTACAGATGGCACTGTCAAATATTTGATCGCTTACAATGATCCTATGAGTAAAAATATTAAAAAAATCCCAGTAATAGATATTATTCTTTGTACTTTGGACTATCATTTCAAATATTAAAATACGATTTAACTCTTACCAATTTTTAGCTATTTGGGCCAAAAGTTTACTTCATAAGAATTAGCAAAGAAGGTCATTTCTGGAAATACAGGCACATATGAGAAAATAGAAATTAAACTTTGCAATAGCAATTGCAAAAATTTGGGTGTCCATTGCTCTTCAAATATTTGCAAGAGAATAGGCCCAGTTTTACAATATTGTTGGCAAGCTCTTTCAACGTTTTTTGAGTTACTGAAAAATCCTGGTCCATTTTTGTAAATTTTACTACATTAACAATTTTTAGGACTTGATTTTTCCATAATGTTTCGAGTTTTGGAGAAAATTGAGTTTTCAATCAACTTTGGGCTTGAGTTTTTCAAAAACTACTTGAAAAATAGACTGCAAGGATAGTAAACAAGGCCTGGAACCCCAGTACTCTGCGCAGGAAAGACTCTTTGTTTATTATTAGGACATCTGCTGATAATTAAGCACAGGTATTGTTTTCAGGACTTCAAAGTAAAAATCATACAAAATTATGTTACCTCAGCTACACTGTTGTAAAACTGGGCCCATTTTTCAGCTTTTTTCGCTCCATATATCAACCAACAGAAAAATGGAGGGGTGTTTATTTTAATAAAATTGTGCGCCTAACAAGTTTTATTAATGGCATTTTCTAGAATTATTAATCAAAAAATCAAGTTTTTGATGAGTTGTGAAAGTAAAAATGGTAAAAATTTAGGTTTACATTTATTTCGGCTGCAAATCAATAAAATCTCAGAAGACAAAATATTTACCCTAAAATATGAGCAACAAATTCTATATTTCTTCAGAAGCCAGGATGAGACAAAAATCTCATTTTTGCCACACTGTGCGCCAGTGGTCCTGATACTCTGCTGCGCAGAGTAAAAATCTAAATGTTGTACTTTCAAACTTTTGTGAAATTTCCCAAAAAGTCAACTGTTTAATTCATATCAGTTTAAAATTTCTTCTGAAAAATGAAAATATTCATTGATTTCGTAAAATTGTATTTGAAGTAAACAAAATTGTGTTTCCAAAATTGATCATGAGATTATTTTTCAAACTATTATTTGCATGATTGACAATTAAAATCAATACCCAGCAATCTTTTTGATGTAAACCATGACACAATTTCATCCATCTACTGAAGATTTATGCTTAATGTGTTTCTAAATTTCCATGGAATTATACAGGCTGAGGAAATCAATTTATGTCTATTTCTTACTCAAGCCCTATAAATTCTATTGTCCAGCTAACACGTGCTGATTTAATCAAATGCGTGGCTGTAAGTCCTTATTTGATGATACATGTTAAATAATATTTTTAAGGTATAAGAACTAAAAAATTGGTTTAAAAATTAGATCATTTTATGACAAAACACCTATATTTTCAAGTGATCATATTTTTCATTTAAATAATCTTACTATAATTTTTAAATAAATAGTTTTATGACATTCTTTGTATGGCATCATCACCTTACGCCCAGTAAGATCTGTTTACAGTGATTTCAGTGGGTGAGCATACACATTAATAAATGTATATTTTGTCATACATTTTATAGTGTATGGGTCTCAAAAGTGTACGTTTCCTAGTCAGCTGTTGTAGATAGAAACAGGAAAATAGATTTGAATAATATTTTGTGTTTCGAATCAAAAATGTGTAACATTTTGTAAACAGTTAGGGAAAAAGTTATTTTCACATTCATTATCTCTACGTATAACCTGTCCTGGCCCAGGAAACGTCATAGGACAAGAGGAAGTCAACTCAAATGATTTTGAGTCTTTGGAAATGTCTCTATGGAAATAAAAGTAGAAACAGTTTCCTGGATGAGGTATAGAATAAATGACAAAAATATATTCGAATAATTGCTGAATTATTAAAGATTTTAGAAAGTAGGGCCCACTGTTCTCTAAATTTAGAATAAAGTGAATGATCCTACTGACCCTATGACTCCAAAATGTAAGGACTTGGTTCATTCACACCAAAACGTGTATGAAAATTTCTAAGAGTGCATACAACAATCTATTTTCTCTTTAATTTTTCAGAGGTGACCTTGATTATTGGATGAACCTTAATCCAGCCACAGGAAGACCTTTGTCAATGGCTTTTTCCAAGCAAGAACATCCTGAAATTGTTGATCCATCAGTGTTAAAATGAAAGATAATTTAATAAAATTAAAAATTAGAAATAAAGAATTTCCTCACAACTTTGTAGACAATATTTCTTTTACTATTAATATTCACTTAAGGTGACCTGGAGAGAGAGAGAGAGAGAGAGAGAGAGAGAGAGAGAGAGAGAGAGAGAGAGAGAGAGAGAGAGAGAGAGAGAGAGAGATTATTTTTCTTCCATATCAATTACAAATAGAGTTAAATAGGAAGAAGTGCTTTTAAAAGTTATGATTCAACAAGTTATGATATATTAATAAACATCTACTTTTACTTACTTTTTGATATGAAGAATTAGTTTTAGCCAATTGATATTTATCTTTTTGAAACTAAGTATTAACTGAGAGGATGCCTATAAACGTTTGGATGATAATATTTCCCTGTCTTTGGATAATATCGATGATATTTTGTATCCTCATTACATTATATATCAGAAGCAAGCCAGAATTTCAAAAGACAATTTATGATTCAATTCGACTTGAGATCATTGTCTTATACATCATTTACTTCAGTGCATCATGTGTTTCTTACATATATGTTGAAATGATAAGTTCCATGAACACTTTTATTGCAGCAGGATTCTCTATTTTAAATGCTCACTGTATCTTCTCTGGTACGGGTTTATTAGTTTGCCTCGTGGTCATAAGATATTTGTTCGTTTTTCACTCTGGATTTCTGGAAGAGTTGAATGAAAATCATTTGTTGCTTGCAATAAGACTATTTTATACTATCCCTTTTGGAGTTTTGATAATTATTATATCTGTGCTGTCAGGTTATCCCGGAAATGAAGAATTGTATAAATACCTTGTCAATGAATCCATACAACAAAATGACATTCCCCTGTTTTATTTTGTTCTAAGAAAATATATTTTTGTTTCACTGACCATCATAGTAATTCTCAACATTTTGATCATATGGAAAAACTATTCATTGCAAAAGATGGAATCTGCAATACATGATAAAAATGATATGAACTTTTCTAGAATGGAGATGGTTTTGTTTATATCCTCTGGTGTTACTAGCATAATTATTGTCACTTTCAAGGTAGGTTTTGGTGGATATCTTTAAGTAAGGTTGTAAAAAGACACTACAATAAAAATTCGACCATCTCCGATTTTTAAGGCAGTCTCAGATTATCTTGCATATACCAAAAGATCAACCTTTAGTCAAATATTTTTGTATTTTCTTTGTAAATTTGAAATGAAGCACTTTAATTCTGCTATAGAAGTGAACTGTACTTTTCGGACCAATTTACTTCATTTCAAATTTGCAAGATATGAAAAAGTACTTGACAACAAGTAGGGGGCGGACCAAAAAACAAAATTGCGCAAAACCAAGAGGGGACCATCCTCAATTCATGATTATGCCAAAAGAATAAGTGCTGATTAAATATTTTTACATTTTAACAAATTTCCAGGTCGCTCTGGGCCTTTAAATTTACTTCAATGGGAGTGAAAAATGTGATATTTGTGACAAAAATGACACCCATTGAAGTAACTTTAAGGTCCCAGAGCGACCTGGAAACTTGATATAACGAAAAAAAATTTTCTGTGTGTTTGTTTTTATGCTGATATACAACTTTTAAAATGGTCCCATCTATTCCCAAGATCATTTTTAACTTTCACTACATAGCTTAGTCCGGAGCCTCCTACAAGATGATCTTTTGGTTTATGGAAGATGATTTGAGACTACCTTGAAAATCGGAGAACCTTCGACTTTTTATAGCCTTACTTTAAGACTTTATCTGCCTGTCTTGCCATGACTGAGTATTTTTGTAGAAAAATTACAAGTTGGATTCTTTTTAAGATATCTTAGCTCGTCCTTCTTAATTATATTAATATGTATTAATATATTAAAGCTTTTCTTTTGACAAAATTTTTCCAAAAGTGAGCACTGAATTTTCTGAAAACTGAGGAAAAAATCTCATAACTACAAAATACGATTTTTTTTAGATTTTTGAATTTCAATTTTTCTTGGGGGAGGGTAAAGTTACTGTTTTCTACCATTTCCTTATAAACTATCACAAAAATACCAAATTTCGGGAATTTTTCTTGGAAAAACTGAGCATGTTAGAGAAAACTGATCAAAAATTTTGTCAAAATGATAAATGTTTTCAAAATTGAGCTTTAAAAAATGCCAAGACCACGAAATACGAAATTTTCCCTGTTTAATCAAGTAAAATATTGTTAAAAGAAAAGCCTGTTTATAATTCCATAAATCTGTAGATTACATATGTTAAAAAGTGCCATATCTTTCAATCATGCATAAGAATAAAATTTTTGATAATGAGTGTGGACCAGACTAAGATTACAAAGGTGCATACTTCACCTGTAAAAATTGAATTAAAATGTTTTAGTATCATTAGACTGTTTCAATAAAATCATTTTCACTTGACTTTTTACAAGGACCCAAATATTTCAAAAATGACTTTAATTCTTTCCAAAAGAATGGTTTCTGGCCCACCTTCTAGCAATTCTATCTTTTGTATCAATTCCCAATTTTATTTCGCACACTAATGTGCTTTATGCTGCGAAAAAATTGTAAAGATTAAATCCGCAAAAAATATCATAGAAAAGTATATGGAAAAGTAACTTTATTTAAGTAAAATTAAATTACAGGTTGCTTGGAATAGAAGCATCCATTTAAAAAAGTAAGGGCATTTTTGGGAATCTACAGATCAAAACCTAGAAGATAATCTCAATTTGAGACACCTTGAAAGGGTGTTTTAATTTTATCATTTCATTGGTTCTATCCTAAGCAGCTAAGTGGGCTAAATGACATTTTTTCACAATTACAGACATACCTTGACCATCCTCCTCTTGGAATATCCGCGATATCAAATTTCATTCTGGGTGTTTTGTTGCCAGTTTTCTACCTTCAGAGAAATGAAAAGATGAGAAGTTTTTGTCAAGAGAAATTGAACAGCTTCATAGGACAGACCTGCAAAATGATATGTTCATGGATTCCATCAAAATCGGAAACAAATACTGTAACGCCAACTACAGATTAGTCCTTGAGTAGATTAGAACTACTCTTTAGGTAAAGGGCATCTTTCTAATCCTATAACAATGGAGTGCATTTAACTTGCCAAAAAACCCAGCTTTTCATTGCAGGCTTTTTTTTCGCAGGATTAACGTTTAATTAAATAACGAAAAATCTTGTATTTGTGAGTTTTTCCGTTTTTGGAGCCGAG
>JAOWAT010066230.1:0-11143 GCA_028571025.1 Longipedia americana | reverse complement strand
GGCATAGCAGATATAGAGTAATTCCATTCACCTACAGTCAAGCTCCCTCATACAAATACTACATCCTGTTCGTTTTAGCTCTTTTCATAGCAGCCGTTTACGGGATCTATACTAAAATAATCGAAGTCTGAAAAACTAAACCAAAAATTATGTTGGGAATGATTTTACCAGAACTGGACTTATTTACTTCAATAAATAATTGATGCCCATATCTATTCATTGATTATACTCATATCAATATAGAGAAAACATGAAGCTATTAATTTTTTTGGTGACTCTAACCGTCGGCATTTTTTCTTTCACTGTTGATGTCAATCAAAATGAAGATCCTTACGACTGTCTGGTCACCAACTGCAAACAACAATGGGAAAAGTGCAATGATCATTGCAAACGAACTATGAACATCTGCAACCAAACGTGCAATAAACTCGGAGATCCCCGACAGTGTTGGTCCTCGTGCATGGCTTAAAATTTTGATTACCAAGCTATGGTTCTCGGATTCTGCGCTAAAAAACATGACTGCTGAAAAATCTTAAGCCCAAACACAAAAATGATCTTAGGTATGTTTGAAGCATATTTATTCTATTGATGTTTATTTGGTCGTTTGATGGAAAACCTTCGAAGTAAAGGATTCCTCGATAATATAAATTAGATGCATCACTTCAAAAAAATATCACTCTCATCTCCAAACTTAATATCGGATCTTTTACCTATGCATTAAAAATACCTCATCCCTCCATCCTTGCTTTCCTGGACCCATTTCCCGTGCTCTACCATGCACCTACCAACGCACCCTATACAATAGCTATCGTCGCATTTCAAGCAGGTATACTATTTTTTGAATTTGATTCCCATTTCCTCGGCGCATATCACATTACTATTTTAGTACACATTCTTGGCCACCTCACTTGAACAAATGCCACTGTATGCGCAACTGCATCTTGTTCTTGCGTATACTTTCACTATTGAATGACCCTTATGCGAGCAGTGTTAAATACACCACTTGCAGTAGTATATATTCTTAAAGATTTGCTTGTATTCGCAGCATGTCAAACACTGGTAGTTGTCGAAACTGGGGTCAGGCTTGTAAAAAGCTGTGCATAAACCTTATTCTGTGAATTCGGGTTGTCTCGAATTTGTGACCGTGGGAGTATCTGACTCGATGGGTATCATCGGGGAGGACCCAACAGTTGATGACATTGATGGCACTAGATTAAACAATGATGACACTGATTTCTCCTTTTCTTTGCCACCAGTGCCTGAAGACTTTTTCGGATTCAAGTCCAGTTTCAATCCAGCATTATTCTTTGTTTTTCCAGTACCATTGGCATTAGTTCCACTGACCTTTTTGTCCCTCTTCTTCATATAAACAGAATAATAGGCATTATCCTTTCCGATAACATCAACTTTGATCTTTCCTAAGTCAACCAGTTTTTAAACTTTTCCCAACATCAAATCCCTCCTTACTGTTCTATTGCAATTTAACTTCAGTATTTTCAATTTAAATTCGAATAATTATTTCACGGTCTATACTAACTATAGAAATGTGTCCAAGGATATGTCTACGTGATGCATCTTCAGCTATAGTACTGATAAGTTTATCGAACTTTAACTCTCCAAAAGAACACTGTTCATGTACGTTAAATCCTCTAGTTTGTTGTTTGATATGTTCATCATTAGTTTTTAGATCGTTGGAATTGAGAGAATGGCCTTGGTTAGGATATGGATCTCACTTTTGCTTAGATTGTTGTTTTACAAGCTTATGTACAGTTACTTTAGTCTTAGTGCTGATAAGGATAGTGATAGATTTGACACCAGTTTTGTCAGAAAGTTACGATCGTAGTCCATATACAAGACCTCCAATCCTTTTGGGAAAGACCATCGCATTTATTTTTCCGACTCTATAAAATTCTAGCTCATCAGCATTGTCAGTTTTTTCAAACCCATCAACCTTGATATTTTTTCGGTGATATTAAAATGCTGCTACTGTGTTAAATTATTATTCTCCCAGCATAGTAGCAAACTCTCCAAAGTGTCGATTCCTATCAGTCGATCCAACAGATAAATGATTTCATTGTAAGTAACATCAGAATTGTTCATTCTTATCTCCAAAGACTGCAATCGGGGCCATGATATCATTTTCATTACACCGTGATATCCACCCAGAAGTGAACTCTCACTTAAATTTATCGATATCTTACGAAACTGCAGGTATGGAGCGTTCTCATCAAGTCCAATGCCTTAAACTCCGTAGTCTATGTACAAATGTCGTCCCTTTATCTCCGATAACTGTTTCACTACCTACAATTCACAACTCTTCAATATCGTCACAACATCTGCACTCTTGAAATTGACACTCGCATATCCCAACACAAATATCCTCTCCTCGGAACTCAACGATTAAAAGGGAATCCGATCCTTGCTTTCCTAAGTTATGTAAACCAACTTTTTAATATCGTTCACAGAACAAATAGATTTCTATGGAGAGCTCGTATTCGCACTATTTTTTCTCTTTGCAGTTGAGGACTAAGAGCTATCTCGACTCTTATTAATACCTTTAAAACTGCTAGTATTAATTTTATTAGCAATGGTCTTACGCAGTCCTCTGCTCTTTGCTAAATTACTGTTGCTAGGAGTGCTTAAATAACTTTTGGTGTTACTCAACTTTTCGCTAGGAATCTTATATTTCACCTACTCTAAACTGCCTATCTCTTTCTCGATCATTATTTTCTTTTTCTTTTTCTCAGTTTTAAAAATATTCCTCAATTCTTTAAACATTGGCCTCTTCTTTTCGTCAAATTATAATGCTGATTTCAACACATCTCCAGAATTTGCCTCCAAAGATCCCAGCTATCTAGCCTAACATATCCATTCACTAATTATCTAGTTATATGTAGCACCATCAATATCCAATCTTTCATTCGACTTAAACTTCTTAAAAGTTATCATGTATAGTGCCACCAGTCCAAAGCTAAACACATCTGATTTGAAAGCGTTGGCAGATACTATTTTCTCGTGCTTGGCACTCTCACTAACTAACTCGGGTGCCAGAAACGGTATGGTTCCCAATATAGTGGACTGTTAGACCTTTTCCTTTGACTTGGATAGGACCTTGCAACTCCCAACATCACACAACTTAAGTTCCATTTTCTGATAGTCCAACACCAGTATATTTTCCGGTTTAATATCGCAATGGGCCAGATTCATATCTTCCAAATTAGCAAAGGCTTTCAAACAAAACTACACTGCTCTTTCGATTTCCCAGGTTTTCAATCTCCTTCCCTGGACTTTCCTTTGGACTATCATCTGCTCCAGATTCATTTGAGCACATTCCATGACCATAAAAGCGTACTTGACCTTTTCATACTGATTAATCTACATCATCGTGACGAAATATCCGTAGAATTTTATCATTTCCTGACATGTCTACGATAGCTATTTCATCAATTTTATCTATTTTAAAAAGTTTTCATGTTCAGACTACGACTTTATCTAAATTTGTTTTAACGCACATGCTCTTCCTGAAATCGTTGCTGTATAAACTGTAGAATTTCCACGTCCCACCTCATAGTCTATCGCTATCTCTGATAGCTTGTAATCTCCCTCAAGCAAAGTATGTCGATCGAAAAAGTTAATCATCTTTTATGCACCGCTAGATACCACTCAGTAAAATATCGGATAGCTTTTTTTTGTTTTGATTATAAACCGGTCAAGAATCGACGGAAAACTTTATATTACGTTTTTGATAAGTAATGCTGCGTATAATGAATAAGATAAATACTAAACCTAAATGCCTCCTAAATCAAACTTGTATGAAATCCAACTGTTGTTGCTACTGTTTTTCAAAATATCACTTTTTCTTTCTCTAAAATAATCCATCCATAAAGTCCTCCTCGTTTTGAGTGGGAGAAACTATTTCCTTGCATTTCTACTTTTTGGGTCCATCTTTTTATCTACCGCACTGCTTGTGTATCTACTTGTAGCTTTTACCCTTTCTACTGTCACCTTCAAACAATTCATCGAACGCCAAAGTATTCAACTGGTTTCCCTTTTCTCTGCCATCTGCATTTTTTTTATTTGAATCTCTCTCGCATTTTTTGTTAAAACCCTGATCTTCAATATCCATTTTCTTTCCCTTTGTACTTGCCTCGTCGATCCGAAATTGTTCACTGTCAATTACAGATGGTTTCAAATTGGTTAGAAATTTTGTCTATATCTTTACAAATGCGTCGTCTACGTCGATAGGCTTATCGCTTTCACTACCTCTCATCAAAATTTATTCGTTAGGCTATTATTTCACAGGTGAAAGACGTACATTATCCTTTTAATTGTGTTTAGAGGGTAGTTACAGCTTTCCATCGACTGATTGCATACTGAAAATTTTTCCAATTGTGACTTATATGTCCTGCAAGATGGATCCCATTGTTGCGTAGACGAATGAAAAGTGACATAGAAGCTATGTCAAATCCCCACCTTTCGAAGAAATGCTAGTTTTATATGCCTACAAGTATTTGTTCCTCAACATTGCCACTTAGCTCAAACTTAAAATAATTGACGAATTAAAATGGTTTAGAGGACTGATATGGAGGCTATTAAGGAATATTGGCGTACTAATTTTTAAAAAGTCTGACTTTGAAATACTGTAATTATATTAAGAGATAGATCTTTTTCCGTATTCCATCTAGGCTTCACTTGATCTCCTTCATTGTTTTAGCCCATTTTATTGTAGGTTTATTTTTCTCTTCGGTCCTTCTCGCGGAGTTAGCTCTGGAGCTTTCCAATCGCTGAGAGCCAGATAGGACTCTGATTTTCGGAGTGCTCTCCTCATACTTCGAAGAGCTGAAAAAATTATAGTATGGTTAGTTGCTGCCCTGAATTAAACTTTTACATTTTCGATCACTGTCGATTTCCCTTTTCTCTTTGGAATGTTACCGACTCTTCAGAAAAGTGCTCTACCTGATTTTTCCTATCATGTGACGCAGGTTAAAGTTTAAATGTGGTGTTTTGTGTTTCTTTTCCTTGACCAACGAACAACTTTTCTCTTTGTTAGCAATGTTGGATAAGTCTTAGGATGGATAGCTAGAAACATTCAGATTTTTGTATGCTATTCTGTTCAGAGTTTTGGAAGCTATTCTGTCTCTGGATATTTTTTCACCTTTTAGTTCTCCTGTTTTCTTCGGTTGCGGAATTGCATGTGCTTTGCTTCCGCTTGCAACCTTAATCTTCTTCTTTTCCATTGATAGAAAAAGTCGAGGTTATTCAACTAGTTTCTTTTAATGAATCCTCGGTTTCCAAAGATAACTTTCCTTCACCGGTAGGTGACCTGGCTTCATGCTATTAGGAAACTTAATAATGTTTGCGTTGGTATTATGGTTGTTTAGTCTGATAGCTTTCGAAAACTATGTCTATATAGTAAAGCTGAAATAGTTTTGTCGAACGGGTTGCAACACAATGAGTTAATTTTCATTTTTGTCGATATTATTTCTATCATTGTGTTTCCAGCCATCATTTATTATGCCGTCTCGATTGGCCAACTGACCTTCATAGCATCCTTTCCCCTTGGATTCCAGACAATCACCACTTTACAGATCAAACAACTGATTTTGGTACTTCTAACTCATCATTTTGACAAAACCTCGAAGAGTCCGATAGTTAATAGTTATTGTTTTAATATAAATGTTAGTACTGCTCATTCCTATGCTGTAATGGACTTAATTTGACGAAAAAGAGTCAATGAGAATTTCTTAAAAGTATTTTTGGCAAGCAAAGAGGAGCCATTTATTTATATTTGGATATTAATCATGTCCTTGCCTCAATAACTGATTTATACACGATTCCAACAGAAACAATACTTTATATAATACATTACGAACAGAAAAAAATTACGTGCATAAAAAATTTCCTCACTACTGATTTTCCAGATGCAAAGATTCAAAAGCATGTTTTTCTCAACTCAAGAACCTGACAACTAAAAACAACAATCCTCTACAAAATCCTCAGAGGAGTAACAAATGCCCCTATCACCACACTAAACTATGATGATATTACCCACCAAAAACTACTTTGAATATGCTTTCTAATACAAGTATGGTACTTATACATCTTTTCTCGTAGGGAATCCTTTAGAACCGATGACTATCGCTCCTATCTTGCCTATTAGTAAGGTGGAATGATGTGCTCCGATCAGAAGCAAGTCGATAAATTACGATCTGTTGGGAAATAAATGCTCAAACAAATTGGGAGGAAAATCATCAGTGGGTCCTTCAATTTGACCAAACTTTCCTTTCCTATCAGAGCATGCGTTCCAAAAACTGCCCTCCACAACTCCGTGGTAAGTGCCACAGTCTTCCCATATTTCATGAATAGAGCCGCTAAACTCTAAGATCCACTCTAAAGGTTCAAAACAGTCATGATCGCCCTTGTCTGCACTCCATACTACATTAACCTCTTCTTAAAGCCAGTATATTTGCTTCTAATTTAGCTTAATCCCATACTAGGATAAACTTTGCAAGCTTATCTTGAAGACGGAACGCAAATTTACGCCTAACAAATTTCACATCACCCGCCAATCAGTTACTTTCTTATCATCGGACCCTTTAATTCGTATAAATTCTATGGCTACTACGACTTTTAAATCAGTCCCTCCCTGAATACACTTGTCATCAAAAATACAGGCAAAAGAATTATCGAGTTCCCCAATGGGTAGAAAATTGAAGTTGGATTTCCAGTCTCCCAGTTCAATAACACCCTGTTTGGAACTGCAAGATACTAAGAAACTGGTAAATGTCACGCTAAAGATCTCCACAACAAAATCGAATGCACCATAGAGTATGGCAAAGTTGAAAAGAAGCCGACAGACTACTTTGAAAGCGCAATTATTCACAAAAATAAACAAAAAAGCAAAGTTTCAGGCACCTATTGTGGATATATCTAATTTGATGGTGTTCGATATTGGGATGGAAGAGACATTCAACCCTTCCCTTTGAAATGGGAAGAGAACAAGCGAATTTTTCTGGATTCAGATTGGTCCTATAGATAGGATCTCAAATTCCTGAAATAAAATAATTTAGAAGACGGTCAGTTAGCTAAATAAAAACTTGAGGAATTCCAAAGAAGAGATGCTAAACTCAGAAGCAAAGCGAAATAAAAAAGATAGGCCCACAAAGAAAGAAAATGATATTTTTATCACTTATTTTACCTTCAATGCACAAAACTTACTTTATTTGATCTTTTATCAAATATGGGTCACATAAAAATGTTTCTATATTAACTTTAAGAGAATATTGTAGCAAAAATAAGCCTTCTGCTATGAAATATGAGAATCTAGCAATACTTTTCAATATTAAAGCGATCCAGGTTATCATTCTTTTTCTATTCCTTCACTACTTCGAGCATCAAACTCAATCTCAATTGACCGTTCAGTTTTCAGATCGCTCGTGAAGCAAAACAAATCTGATCTCTCCCATTTTGCTTTCTTAAGTGATATTTTTCTCCCTCCTTCTTTCTCCAGTATTTCTATCAGGTATCGATTCCATTCCAAATCCTTCAAAGCATACAGTCTCTTCCCCCTGCCACAGCACGTGCTCCACACATTCTCAATGTAGAGACAGTCAACTTCACTTTTCAATAAGCTCCTAATAAGCGCTAGAGATCCGGTTACCTTAACTTTGTCTTCTAATGTCCTATCTTCTATGCAGTAGCGACATCCGGGATGCATATTTATTAATTTCACGACTTAGTAAATTTGAAAACGATTTCTGGCGTATTAGATGTGATAGTAAAAAATACTTCGATTTTCTTTTAAAATACTTGGATATCACCCTCCAGCTGCCAGAGTTATCATATTCAAATTCATATAAAATATCTCTTCGTATTTGACACAGCATGGAAGTACCTGTTTAATAAAAAAATATTGTGTTTAAGGAATAAAAATAACAATGTAAAAGACTCTCAAAGACGAGCTCCTCGAACTTTTCAACTCAATTCGTGCAAATAGGTCAAAATAGACTCCCGTCTAGCGGTCTACTCTCCAATCTCTCCTCATTTATCACAAAATCGACATATAATATCCCGAGTATTATCGTTACATCTGCCGCTAACTCTAGAAGCAAGGAAAATCTCTTATCAATGAATAGTAATTCCTCAAAATTTTTATGAGTCCAGAACTTGATCTCTAAACTGCAGACAAAGACTAACTTGCCGATGTAATAAATGCGTAATTTTATAGGTTTTTTGTGTGCTCGACCCGAATAAGAAAGGATCGATTGAACTCAACGAATTTCTCCAAATGTATCGATAAAGCTAAAATTACAAAAGACTGGAGCATTAAAAAAAAAGAGAAGCTTAAGATTAAATTAAGGAAGCGTTCTACAGTGTCAGTTAAGACGGAAACATTACACCAATGGAGTTCTACAACGTTGTCAAGTTTAAGTGATATTTATTCGCAATATCATGATTATCGATGTTCTTTGTTGGTAATTTTTTAACAATCAAAATCGAATAAGATTTCAGAAATCAAATCCTGGAAACCTTCCCACACCAATTAATGCATCAATCGTAAAGCAGATATCTCCAGCAACTCCCAACATCAAGGAGTAAGGAGCATCGCTGAATCCGACTTTGAATCTGTCTTGGAAGTGATATTCCCTGATTTCTCTCATTACACCTTTCTCCTCCCTTAGCACTCCGAAAAAGATAGCCTTTCTTCTGTATTATTCCGCTCTCTCGGGAATTAAGTTATGAACGCTTGGCGATAAGAAGGCATAAGCATTCCCAGATATTCCATGGCACAGACCAAACCCTTTCTTCAAAATACCATACTTCCAAATATGATCAAGATTGGCTTCTACGATCTCTTTAACTGCCATTTTTATTCCATCCTCCGGAAATATATCAGCAAACCTTGCAAGGCAGTAGACAATTCCTGGACATCCGTGACAAAAGTGGACTAGTTTAGTCTTGGTTCCACCGAAAGAAGTTGTAAAATTACTGTTTATTAGATGTCTCAACAAAAATTCAATGGACCGCTTGATCAGCCCACGCATCTTTACCACATCTTCCCCGAAATCATTCATTTTTAGAGACATCAATATCACATTTAAAACACCAGCAACGCCATGGGCGCCTCCTAAATACTCTTTTTTGTGGAATGTGTAGACCAAACGGAAATCCTCTGGAGGGTTTGTAATGTCAACTTTCTTCTTAAATGTAGTCTAATATGCGCTAAGACCTTGCTTTATGATGAGATGGGTCAATTAAATGGCCATTTTCTAGAAATTAGTCTTAAAGAGTTCCTCTTCAATCTTATCGTAATGATCTCTGAGCTCAAGAATCGTATATAGGAAGCCTGGCACTCCATACAATATCTCGAATTGCATCTGATTATGATGTTCCTTCACCCATTCAAAGCATCCCAATATTCTCGCCTCGTTGTCCCTAAACATTGCAGCGTCTCTTTTTAAATATCCGATGTGCATCCCACATAGCCAAGTGGAGACCTCTGACATGTAAAAAGACACACATGTCTTCTTTCTTGGTTTCTCTAATATGAACTCCGTAACAGCTTTGTTTTGTTCGGCAGCCTTCTAAAGATAGAATTACCAATCTCGATATTGCATGCTTTTTAAGTCATCACCCTAAAAAATCTAGGATGCCCTTTAAACTTTTTTGCTATCTTTAGCCTTGAAAAACCTTTAAATATCCCATTTTCATACCTTGCCAATCTTATAAGCGTATAAGTGTACCCACTGGAGCCGTCATATGCTAAATGATCTCTTATAGTCTCTTTGGGAATCGACGCAATCGCATCTAAGCACGGAACTTTCACTGCTCCGAAAAATTCATTGAGCAAAGCAAATAACATTGAGTATAGTTTGTCACTATCTGGTTTGATAATGTTGAAGACCCTATCAAATGGGTTCTATATGTATCTAACATCCTTCTCGCCTTGTATTTTGCTTCCTTACATTTTTGTAATAGTAGATATTTGTTTTAGAGAAAGATTTTTAAGCGTGTATGATATTTTATTTGTTCAAATCTGACAGAAAAAACGTTACTAAACTGCTCATGGCACGATTTTTATCGCTTGAATACATGATTTAAGAAAGTAACTAAGAATCAAAATACTTTTTCTTTTCACTTAAAGCCATACTTTTGGCATAGAAACACATAAAAAGTCTGCTGTTTCAACAACTCTGTCACCAACTAGTCTTTGAATCCACCTTTTCTCGAAGCCTTTATATAATTTTCGATATGTTCAATCAATCTTTTTTTTAGTTTGTTTTATTTTTCCTACTTGTCTTCGCCTTACTCTTTTAGGTTTTGTATTTCTTGAGGACACGGCAAATGTGCCAGCAATTGCTACTAAAACAATCCCTGAAACCCTTGTAGAAATTCAAAAAACGCTTTGTTTTATTATTCAGTGGAGTTGCTGTTGTACGACTTTTTGCTAGTTAAACTAAATAGGGATGTTGGTGATCCAATCTCATAGTTTTAGCTAAGAGATTTTACTCTTTTGTAGAAAGAACTGATTGTCTTTCTCAGCCTTTAGGACTTTACTAACTTACCCTTCCTGCGAGCCCGAACCTTAGCTTCCCCGCTATTTAAATCCACAACAATCTTATTCTACTCAAACAGCTACACACTATTATCAAGCCATTTCGTGCTCTTATTAATCCCAACATTCACTATAAACGGAGTAGAGAGCAGCTCTTCCTGAATTAGCACCGAAGAGCACGGATGTGGTGAAAAAAATGGTCTCATAATCAAATCGGTGAATAGCAGCAAAGAATACGTTAGAGTATGCAAATCTTCACTCAGAAAGCATAATGACTCCTAAAATAGTGCATAGCAAATGACCTCATACAAACTATCCTTATTGAAATTTTTAAGCACCTGATAACTCCAATTGCTGTACATCTCCTGCATTAGAGCATTTAAGGATAAATTTAACCGATAATCATAGCTTCCAAATTCCACTTTACCGACTGCATCCAGCTACACAGGAATCCGATTGATACTAATATATAGTCTTTCCATGACTTTCTTTGCTTCTTCTATGAAGTAGTTAACATCAATGGACCTCAGATCTTCAGGGTTGTTTGCGTACGCCTCCATTCTTTTAATTTTTATTTCTTCGATAATT
>JAOWAT010066119.1:0-11143 GCA_028571025.1 Longipedia americana | reverse complement strand
TGGAAATTAGTATATGAGGAAAATTCGAACCGATGGAGTGGTTGAAACCTTACAGAATGGAGCATGCAAACTATGTACCTATTTTTAATTATTGGTAGATTCCTAAAGTCGAAATATTATGAACTATTCCTTTAAAAACATTATATGCTATGAAAACTGGGTCGAGGGAATCACCAAATCCCCTGTCCAACATGCATACCTTCCTTCCTCCCTCAATATTTGCACTGATCATCTTATTAATTGCTGATATAATAATTTCCCTCATTTATCAATTTAAACAAACCTGCCAAGGTAAAATGCAACTATCAAATCCAAACTGATAATATAAAAAAATGACCCAAAAAAAGAGCAAATGGAATAAACTTTATCACTTTGAAGCATGATGTACGAACTAACCTCAAAAATCCGAAAGGTCAAAGACAAGCATCCATAATTTGAAAAATAAAGATGTTTTGATCAATTCCTGCTCGAATAAGAGGATAATAATAGTTCTGCAAAAGATCTCAAACAAGTATACTTTGACTATCATGAAATTGTACCTGAATGTGTGCTGACACAACTCGGATTATTCTCCTTGTATTTTGCACTGACACGCCTCATCACTAAAAGAGTCAGAATAACCCTTGCAAAATAGTTGATTTTTTGATGAATCTGTTCTAATTTGTAGAGCTATATTTTTAAAGCAAATTCATATATGAAACTGGTTAGAAAATCCTTTAAACTCCCCTAACAAGTCAGAGTTCAGATGCTTGACAGTGTTTAAAAATTAAGGGTGACCTATTTTACAGATGCTGTCTTTTAACCTTTGCAGTTTTGTACGAGCAATTTTTATTCAGAAATCAGGAGCGATGTATAGTAAAACAACGGTTCTTTTGTTATAAAATTGGATTTTTCATTTCTACCAAAAACAGCCGAACAAAACCCAAAGATAATCGGCAACATCGGCGTCCTGAATTTCAAAACCATCAAAACAACCCATAGACTGGGCATACTAGTCACCGAATAAGACAATGATCTATACGTCAGTTTAATAAATTGATAAAGAATAAAAAACAATAATAATAAAAAAAATGAGAACACCCAACGAATCTTTCTAACAACAAAGAATTGTCGAACTTTCCAAATAACTCGATCAATAACGCGAAAAAAACAGTCGACTCTATAAATAAACCAGATAACAAGTTTAATAAATTGCAGCCTTGAAAAGTTAGGAGTAAAAAGTCAAGGAAACCATTGCTGATTTGCAAACGCAAGTCCATTCCTTGAATAAAGAGCTAGAAAGATTGAAAGCCGAGAACAAAGTTCTGTCAGATGATAGGATAGCGTTTGAAAAGGCTAAAAGCTAGGCAATGGTGGAAAGTGTCAGGCAGAGGCAAAAAGTTGACTAACTTAAAGAATAAATGACGAAATACGAGTTTAAAATGAAAGAATTGCTCTATCAGAAATAAAAAGAGATCACCACACATGAAAAGTAAAATTACAAACTCCGCGAGTAAAATATCTAAACCGAAAAGCTCTACCTCAAAAAGAGGGAATAATCTCAAAAAAAAGAGGAAAAACAAATGCGCAATCTCACCAAACTGCTAAAAGACCTCGAAATAGTTCGAAAATAGGTCTAATCGTATAGCGCAGCCACAAACAAAACACTCAACAATGAAAAACTTAACAACCAAAAAAGTTTCTAGAAAATATATTAGTAGATTGGCAAAGTCTAGGCCAAAATTCAATAATAAAAACAGCTCAAAGCAGACATTTTAGAACTTCAACTCAGACTTTAAGATGTTATTAACTAAAACTCTCAGAAAGTTATACAATTGTATAAGCATAAACACTACTGATTTCCCCCTGTTTTAGACTGTTCTTTAACTCATACATTCTTGCCTTATAGAAAATCATATTTATACTATCTAGCCCCTTTACTTTGCCATATCTTTGCCAAGAAATCTCTTAAGAGACGACAGCTAAATAAGAAAAGAGATATACCGCAGTTTTCAGGTATTTTTATTTTTGTTAGTAAATTTTTTGTTGTTCCTAATATTTTTCCTGAGTCTCCTTAATTTCCTGGTTCATTTCCTCCACTTTATGACTAATCTCAGACTTTGTATCGTAGCCGATGATAACCTTAGCGATTTAATTATAATGGGCCTTGTTTCTGTAGGCAACTCTAGCCCTCTGCAACTCTGTGTTCTCCTACTTAATTTAACCTTTAGTCTGTTCGATCTGCTACTCTGATATCAAAAGACACTGCTACCTATTTGCTCCAATGATTTCTGGTTGCTTTACTGGTCCTTCTGGGCAGAAAGGATCGCCATCCTGTATTTGAAATTTTGGAATTCCAGAGCGTCAATCTACTCAAGGATTTATTGAACCGACATTGTCATCTACTGACCAGATAACATCTTGAAATACTCTTTTATTATCAAGTTAATGCCATTATCAGTCTTATACAGCAATTTTTTCTGAATGTATTGGTCTTGACTCTACATCTCTAAATCTATAATAAAAAAGCGATAAACCCCCACAACTATCAATTTCTTACAAAAATAATAATACAACATCACATATCAATAAACACTCCACCACGACTTTTTCTTACCCTTGATCGCATTCAACTCATAATCACTGAATTTCAATATCGTTACAATCACATTCAACAAAATTTATGATCTGGTAGCATCTCCTTCACTACAACTTTTGAAATATCTCAAAAATACGTTCTTAATGTACTCTCTATGAACCAACTCTTCGTTTGAGTCCTGCTAACTTGAACTGTTCTTTTCCATCGACACCTTCACTCTTCGATCCTTATTGATGCTATCCTGACCCAAGTTCTACTTTCTCTTCTCCTCCAATACCTACTGCTCATGATTCTTCACCTTCTCCGAAGGAGATTCCGGAGGGATTCGACTTTTGCTCAACTGCTAGTTAAGTTTAACAATTTCCTCAGTTTTCTAAACCAAACTCTTATCCTTGCTCTTTATTTCAGTCTTAAGCTGTTTGATCTCCTTCCGAGCATCATCTCTCACACCAAGCAAATTCTAAACTTGCTGCCGCAACCCCAAAAACTAGTTTCTGGACTAATTTTCCTTCCTCTTAATTTATTCCTGTTCGGTATTGACATTAAGCTCATCTGTAAACTACTTCATTTTTAGTTGGTTAACTTCATGTTACATCTTAAGCTTTTATTTCGTCAATCTGGAGATCTAGTCACTCTGACTTTCGAGTTTCTGATCAACCTCGTTTAACTGGTTAACTAGTGTCTTGTTTATCTTTTTCAAATGCTAGTTTTCGGACATTAACATCTTGTGCTAAGTTTTACTCTCAGAGTCGATTGTTTCCAATTTTGCTTAAATTTCCTTTTTGAACTTCTACTCCAGTGACAGTTTTTCAGAATTGGTTTATTCCATCATAACCCTTAGCTTCTGATTGAACATCTCCTCTCTTTTCCTCCACATCCCCTCCAAAACATCCAGCCTATAACTTCCATACGCCGTTTCTTCAAATTAGTTGTCGGATTGGAAAACCATTTTTAAAATTGCGAGAAATATCGCATGGTCATTCTTGATGTTCTTATGCTATCGAAATATGTCAATGTATTTTGTTTCGAGTTTGCTGTTTTTTGTTTGGATGGTCTTGTTCTACTTTATCTTCTACTTCAACATCACTCTTAACTACTCCTGGGATAGATCGGCATATGTATCCTGAACTTGCTGATTGCTGTTTGCTGGTTTTTAAGGCTATTATGACGTCTAGTTTTTCATATTTTTATATATGTCCGATGTATGCTATACAACAATTATATCTGATTGCTTACAGCGTGTTGATGCTCAATATACAAAAAAATTTTTTTAATGACAAATTAATCAACAACAAAAAAAGATTCAGTAAATATTGAGAATCAAAATCAAATAATCCTATTCCGTCTCTACAACTCATAATCATTCACAAACCTGTGGCAAATTTCCTTTCGAATTCTTTTCTGCTGGATATTATTAGATTTCAAATAAAGCATTTCGATATCTCTCATTTTAATAACAGTACCAGCTTTGTAACTTTGTGTAAGTTACTCATAGACTTTTTCCTATAATTGTTGACACTCATAGCTCTTTTTCCGTCCTGATCTTTTCAATGTCTGTCTGAGAATCTTACTCACTTCTGAGTGACTCAAGTTGAAAATAGTCGAAATTTGATGAATGCTATACCCGCTCTCATACAAGTTCTTAGCAACAAATCTCATATCTTTGATGCTTTACCCTACAACTCCATTTTAGCACCAATTTTGTTAACCTTCGAATTAGTTTGTCTTGCCAGTCTCCTGCACAATTTTTTTCATTTCCTCCTCAGACTTCAACTCGATCTATTCCTAACAAGGTTCTTTCATAACTTCATAGAGATAAAAAAAAGTACATAATTCCGCAAGAATACTAAGATTTTAGTTTGCTTTTTTTAGATGACCAAAAACAAACTCTTTAGACGAACTATCACATTTCATTTCCTCATTGATACTACTGATGTAGAATTATTCAGAAACCTCACCCACCAACTTTCTAATTTCTAAGAGATCTTGAGTCAATTGATGATTGCAGATTACACCTTAATACTTTTTTTACATTTTTTTTGAATTCAACGCCTCCTTAATTATATCATAATAAAGTGTATATAATTCTCAACTTATCTCCTCCCCAACTTCAAAAATATATATATAAAATGCGGTTTTGTCTGTAAGAGTTTTCCAGCGATGAAAGCTAAACAAGCGATGCAAAACCAACCCTCAGACTATCGAGAGCCCCAATTTCAACTGTTCCTTCATCAAAACTACGAGGATAGAACTCATTTCTCGGAATTGGAACAATAAAACAGCGCAATCAATAGACCTTGCCAATACCCAAAGGGAGTCTGCAGTACGACATCGACATTCACAATCAAGCTGTGAACAAATACGATAAAGTCTATAGTTATGAACTACCGTTTTCAGCAAACTAAAAAGCATTCAAATTATTCACATTCAAAAGGTAATACTATGTTGAGGAAATAAAGAGGTAAAATAAAAAAAAATGTCAATATCTCTCAACTTTCCTCGCTTGTCTTCGAGGAAATATCGAAGAAGTGGAGGAAATAGTGATGAGATAATAAACTTCCTCCCAAAAAATGAAAAGAGTGGTCTCTTTGCTTCACATACTCTTTCATTTCTAAGATACAAACCTATTCTTTCACAAAATGAAGTCCAAACGTTAGGTCGAAAAGATCCTCAGAAAAAAAACCTAAACCCCCAAAAAAAACGAAAAACTCCGTTACTTCAAAGACTGGATCTAATGGGTGATTCACAGCTAGAACATACCCACCCCTCGAGACATCTACGGACAACTCGCACTCCGAAGGACACATCTATTAGCCAACGAATTTCTGGACGCAAACAGAATCGAAGATGCCGAATTCGCAGCCTGCATCGAAGACTAAATCTATCGGTGCGACATCGCCCAAAGAAACATAATCCCCGAATTCGCTATAATCCAGCATTAAAGACCAAACTCCCTACCATAAATGCACTGGCTTCTAGAATTAGGAATTCAAATCTGGTACTTCTTTAACCTAGATTATCAAGAAAGAATCTTTAACGTTCTCAACAACCATTTCAGAACTGTTAACAACTATCTTGAATAGTTTCGAATACTATACATTTTTGCATCCACATTCCCCAATAAATACAAACACCAACCCTTCTAGTTCATCTCGGATCCACACTAACAAACCTTGGAGGATCTCCTATGTCTTTGGTATATCTCTTTCAGACTTGCTAACTATGAAAAACGTCACTACAGTGCGAAAAGCTATCCGAAATATCGATTCAGGTTACTGAGGAACATCATTTCTAAAATTTAATAGCTTTCAGATGTCGTAGCTATTTTAAATCTGGAAAATCATCTTTCTTACGGCTGCAAACTACAGCTTCTCAAGGACTTCATGAGTACAAGGCCAGAGTGTCACGAAGAGCTTATCACACTCCCATGGCCGAACAGATAAACTCTGGTTCTATAAATGAAAGGAAATTAACTATTAAAAAAATTCCAATACCACGATGCTCTCGAAACATTCCTACGAATCTAATATGACGATCGTTCCAAAGAAATCTAATAAAAAATAATCAAAATCGGTCATATTAACGAACTTGTCCTCAACTATCGGGGATAAATTATTCACGAACATATGAGACTTATATAAAAAGTCAACTACCCAGAACTAGATTCTGTCAAAATTGTTCTAGGTCTCAGGTTAGGTGTGGTAAACATCAATGCCTAAACTATATAAACTTTTTGCGATTATGCCTCTAAACTTTAAAACTAGCAAAGTCTTGTACTAGTCAATCTGATGATCCCCACACTGGAAAAATGCAAACTTCTACCTATTCTCTGGAAAAATTAAGTAATCTATCTCTAATTAACTCAGCCTTAACTTTATAAGAAAATGTTAGAACTCTATAAGAACAGTCCCTAAGGAAAAATTGCAATGAAAAAAATCTACTTCAACAACCATTTGTACGGAAAATCTCACAATCTACCTTCTGAAAAAGCACAAACATTTATAAACAAGAAAAGATAAATTGGTCTTTGAAACAAACAAACCATGTATTCTTTGTAAAATTGACACTATTTCTTCATAAAACCCCCACTTATTTCAAAAAATAGAAATAATTTCCTAAATAATCACCCCCCGACTAGTTATGCTTTCCCCAGCAACTAATACTTTTTTTGATTCATAATTTCTTGTTCTATTGAATTCCATGCAGATTTTCGCAAAGATAGTCAAAGCATACCGCGAACATAAACATAAAAAGCTCAAAGAACACCAACATTGGCCAGCTCATGTGGTGAATGAACCCGTAAATATGCCTTCCTGAGAAACTCCAATGAATACACTGAATTATCAGAAATGGAAGACCCCATCCGAGAAAATGCAGGATTATCTTCTGTTTAATCTCCAAAACCTTCAGAATTTCTCCACATCTCACAAATACAAACATAGTCAATAAGCTTCCTCCATGCATGTATAAACTCAAAAATTACTGGGCAAAGTTCATACCCATGCCATTATGTGCATCATTATCTACAAAATTCCTTCCTAAAAAGAGTCTAATTCCCCAGAACCCAACTACCACCACAATCTACACCGCAATGGTCATCAGATGCAATTGAGATAAAAAATACCTGGCTGATCGACTTGATTTCTACCAATTAAGAATGAACGAGAGTAGAAAGTTTATTATGACCAGAAGTTGCCCCAACACAGTCAGTTGACAGAAGTAGAAAGCATCACGGCAGTTGAAATATATATGAAGTATAAAGAGCACTGTGTTAAGACACAACAATGATAACGGAGAAGCTTGCATCTTAGTACTCCTAATCTACTTCTAAATAATTTTCTAAACGGATAAGACTGTAACGCCGATATAAAAACAAATCATGTTCAATATTAGATCTACAAATTTTCAAGAGATAATTTTAGAAAGGGGGGATAAATTTGCCATAAAAAGGCATCTCCCCGATTTAATTAAATGATCATTAGATTATTAAGGTCCATAAAAATGAAGAAAATTTCAAAAAAGAAACTATCAATCTAACTTTCAGATAACTAACAATAAAATTCCAACAATTCTCTGTCTTACTAAATTTCCAAACAGAAAAAACTAATCCCATTCACAAAGAATGATCCCATCAAAACACTGTAAAAAATTCATACATGGCGTGGAAAGAATCAAGCACCTGTCGATGTAGTTGGATGCTAAAGACTTGCAGATCGATCAGCCCCTAAAGAAGTTCAAAAGTATCAAACCTTGGTCTCCTTAATGCTATCTATTCAAACCAAGGATGAAACCACGGCCATGGTTGTCTAAAGACTCAAAAAATACGGACTAGTACCCAAAAAAATAGCCTCCATGAAATAATAAGATCTGTTAGAAATGATACGCTAATCAAACTTCAACAAACGCAAAGCAAAACACATAAAGTAAGTCAGTGAAATCGTTGCAAATAATGGATTACCAAAAACCAAGGAATAGTTGGTAAAATTGCCGGGAATCGGAATGAAAATCGCCATGATATATATGAGAGTTGCTGAAGGAAAGTTAGATGGAGTTGGAGTTGATGTACACGTTCATAGGATCAGTAATCGACTGCATTGGGTTAAAACCAACTCTCCGAATGAAACTTAGGACTAATTGCAAAATCTGTTCCCAATTAAACATTGGAACTATATCAATGTGGATTTAGTGGGGTTTGGGCAGATTATGTGTTCTGCAAAAAATCCACAGTGCTAGAAATGTCCGGTTTCAGACTTGTGCCCATCGAGTAGCAAAAAATGATCAAAAAAGTTGCTAAAATGATATTGCATTATCATTCACTCCTGTTTAACTTTCTTTTGAATTTTCTCAAAATTTTCCTAATCCAAAAGCTGTTTTTCCGACCTCTCTCTTTTCAAATTACTTGGTAACTCAATATCTTATTTTTTCATCAGAAATTACAAAGTTTAGATGTACTTACTCACTAGAATATTAACTTTTTGAATTTGACTTAAATGCTCATTCTTGAATTAGTGTGTGTATTTACTATTTTCTCTGCAAAAGGACGATAAATCTTGTTTGTGAAAATCGAAAAGATTATGCTTTATCGGATTCCAATATTTCCATGGTTTTTAGAGATGTATTTTGCTATTTTTTCGGATTGCTTTTCACTGACTTCTGAAATATCCTTTTCTTGTGTGATGTATGTAACTATCATATCTCTCAGCACGGTAATGACCTAAATTTGATGGCTTTTGGAGCCTTTACCCAAATGCTAAGCAAGTTTAGCAATAATACCCATCCTGTGCTGACTAATAGTAGGACTGTATAAAGGATGCAAAGATTACTTAAAAGGCTTGACAGTTCTATTGAAAATCGGAGTCCACTTCTTCAACTGATCCAAAGAATTCGCAGCCAAAAACTTAACCATGATTTTCTCATGAGTTACATTTTTTATCGGATGACTTTCCTCACAGCTTACAAGCTGGGACAATATTTTACTCATCTAAATTCTTATTTGAAGATAACTTTTTATCCGGAGTTTTAGTTTTAGAAATTGTCAATCAGGAACTCTAAAGTCGGATACTTCGAAATCTACTCACTCTCACTCACGCAGTAGGTCCTAAAATGCAATGGCTAGTTTTCCATAAACTGCTACAAAATTTATGTACAAATCGCCACAATCTCCAATATAGTCTATAGACTTTTCCTCTTCGCTTTTTTGTTCCCAGCACTGCCATTGCTCTCCTTGAAATTCCTCTCCTCCCGCATATTCCGTATCATAATCTCAAAAAAGTCCCTCTCAGCAATATACAAGTAAATCTCCTCAGTCTAAATATTCTCACAAACTACCTACATTGATACTTTTCGCAATCCTGAAAACCTATCTCAACAGTCTAAACGCTAGAGGTTCCTGTGCTCTCAGCATATCGAAAATACTATTGATGAAATCTTTCTTTTTTGGATTAAAAATGTGACTCAGTATCTGTCGATAGTTGTTCTTTATTATCACTGTTGTTGTTATTATTGCGCTGTCGCTTAAGTAAGGTGACAGTATGCACTATCTTACGTACTCCAGTCTGTAGGTGAAGACTACTAGACTTAGCATTTCCTGATTTTTAAAGGGAACCACTTCCAATAGTTTGGCCTGATTTTTCATAAATTGGCGATGTTCAGGCTTACTATTCCTAAAATTCGGATCATCTAAGTTATAACACAGGAACATTAAAGCGCTCCCAAAACAAACATATAATAGTCCGTTGACATCAGCTGATAAAGCATCTCCTCATTACTAGCATTAAACAGAATTCTCACAATTCTGAACATAGTTTCCAATTCCTGAATCCGACCATCCTGATCCAATGTTCTAAAAACCGCCATAAGCTTAGGAAGCAATTATCTCTTTGTCAAAAATACAGAAGCCACCCTTTAGTGTCTTTCTAACTACGGAATATTCTAAAGTTCCTGAAACACCTCCTAGATGTTTTCAGGGGTGGGATCCGGCACTCGATACTAGAAATAGAATAACGTGTCGTTGGCAGCTGGAACTGTAACCGCGTATTTCTTTTGGTAATTGTCGATGAGTTGCCAAAATGCATTCGCGCTGTAATCTTATTTAAAACTAATTGCCATAACCTAACTCTCCTTAATCTGTGTCCACTAAATTCCATCTATGGAGTAAATTGCATCATTTACTTTCACTACGCAAGAAATCGATATTAGAGTTGACAGTGACTTAGTAGTAAAGTTACCGACTTGGCATCGCATAGTACTTAAGTTTGAAAATATTCTTTGATAAATTACGTGACAAATACCTCTTCCTATCTGAATATCGGATACCCCTGACACTTTTACACCCAGGTTTCCTAGTCATTGCGGGTTTCCAATCTGTACAATCTGCTTTTAAAGGTTTATTGTGCTTACATGTGATATACCTTTCCCTTGTTTTTTATAAATACAAAACAATATTACAAATTCGATATATTATCTCACTTCAAAAAATATCTGCAATTATTCCTGGCAATCTAATTAAGTTGTGCTTAGCAAATTCAGATTATGCTAATTCTCAACAATTTTTTTACAAAGGACAAGTCAAAATATATCTAATTTAATTTATTAATGATTTCAATCTTTTAACCTTTATTTTTTATCATAGACTTGGGGGCTAGCAACGAATTGTTTCTAAAAAACCTATTCCATTTGTTGTTACTGCTTTTTTATTAAATTTTAAGACTGTTTAGTATGCTACGAGTTTTTGCTCGAATGTAAATATATCGTGATAATAACACAATAAACCAGCTTCCAGGTTATATTTTTCTCTATGAAACATCGTAGAACCTAGAAAGCGTAGTTAAATCCATCAAACTTCAAATAAAAAGGTCACGCAGATTACCTCGGACTCAATCTCAAGAGAGTTGCCCAAGAATAAGCATTTCTAAAATCATAGTGGAATCTTGAGGAATCTCTTAATCTGAGTGCAGTCACCCAATCCAATATGGGAAACACAAGTCTCCTCCAAGAGTTTTCGTACAGTATGTATCAACAAATTTAGTGACCAAATACGATGAAAAATACGGCAATAAAAACTCT
>JAOWAT010066008.1:0-11144 GCA_028571025.1 Longipedia americana | reverse complement strand
AATTCAAAAACTGAAAAACTCAATAATACGAAATTTTTAGATTTAGGGTGTTTCTAAAAACGGGCAAAAAAAGCCTGTATAGGCAGTGCACGTCCTGTTTGTCAAGCTTTTCAATGCTCTCCTCTTTATGGCAGAAAAAGTACTGTTCTTAAAATTGTTTATTATTTATCTTTGCTTGTTTTCAGAAAGTGAGAATTTTAGAGACATTAAAATGATCGTCATATAAGATAAGAAGTGAAAATGAAACAACCAGATTACGGGAAAGTGTGACACGTGCACATGGCATAGCAAAATCACAAATAAATGTCAAGCAACAAATTTGAATATATTATTTTTAATTGGAGCATTTTGGATTAAGGGAAAATATCGTACACCAATTAATTATTCTTTATTGAAATGTGCTGAAGCATGGATTAGTGTTTTTGAAACTGCACCTATAAAGTCAATAGAAAGATGATGTGCAATTAGTGATAATAAAATTATTTCAGTAATATTTCTACATGTCCATCATCATCATCATATCTATGCATAAAGGAGCAATATATACATAGGCAACACCAAACTCAATGATATATGAGTTACCTGAATCAAAAGTAACACCCATCAACATTAGTTTTCTTGGAGTCTTTGTAGGAATTGAAGATATTTTTGCTCATATTTTGGACTTTCTTTTAAAAAATTGCATGGCATCTTCAATACCACTGTAATCGTACCAAACAACAAAAATAAAAAATGGTCTCTCAATACAAGTTCATTATCTAACATTTTGATGACATATCCCCCCCCCTACCAAAATGCCTACAATTTTCAATTGAATTTATTATCAAGGAAAATAATTTAATCAAAGCATCCCTTATTCCCACAATCACTTCGTAAAAGTACGATTGAATTTACGGCAAATCATTTATAAAACAAACTTACAAAAGATATGTTTTTAAAGAGTCACAACATCAAAAAAAGAATTATTCTAAAAACATGACTTCTTTATTATGCATCACCAATTCTGATGCTTAGATGACCAAACAAAGTAATGCCAGTTAAATACATGTGCAAGAGACTTTAATCTAACTTCCTAAAAAATTATCAAGAGTTCAAAAATGTTAGTCTTCCCCCCCCGTACCTAGTAGATTAGGACCTAAAGGATCGCAGGAAAATATTTTCTTTTTTGAAAATTTCCTTCCTTGGAATAGTTATTTACGAGGTAAACCCCAAAAATAAAAAAAAATTGAAATATGTTTGAGTTTCCCGGAATAGTTCTTCCGAATGAAAGTAAGTATCTTTCCTTTTCATGTAAGAAATAAAGCCTGTGTGATGGGAAATATTTTCCCATCCCTAGGGATGGGAAATTATAACATTGAAAAAACCCGTTGCCCGTCATATGATGATGGGAAATAGTGTGTTTCCTGGGCTTCGATAATTAATAAATACACGTCCCTGATAAGTCCTAATGAAAAGGAAATAACTTTCTGAAAAAGTATTGCATTTCATAAGCAGTTGCCAATTTAGCATCTATAATTAGGCTCTGGACTTATTTATTTAGTAAAAAAGAATTCACTCAATTTTACACCCCTGAGACACCACTCAAAATTTAAGTAAATACAAAAAAATAAGATTCATGAAGAGAAAATTGAAAAATGGTACAGAACACTGGAGTTATGTACTCTCAAAGTTTACTTCAATGAAAATGGCCTTATTAAGTGAAAGAAAGCCTGTACTGTAGTAAATTTCAACCTCCCTGTTCTACTCTCCTTGTGAATTTTTTTCAAATGTATTTGAATAGAGTAAATTTTTGCAACTTTATTCAAAAATTAGACCCTGTCCGGGCCGATTTTGGAGCAAAAGTTGATTAAGTCCACCCCCTACTTTAAGTTTAAGATACTGTACAACTAAATATCATAGTTGGGACTAACTGGACAGTTTTTACCCAAGTGTCACTCCAGCCAAAATTTGTGCAATCTCCAAAGACTTTCAGGAGTGTAAAATATGGAAATTCATTGATTACACTCCTGAAAGTCTTTGGAGCTAAAACATTTGTTTCAAAGCTTTCTGAGAAATTTTGAAAATGAAAATTTAATATGTATTCAAAATCTTGAAACTTGGAGTATATGACAAAAATATAAATTAATTAGTTACAAAATTCACGTAACCAGTTTTATTTTTTATATTTAGGAGCAAAACACTTTTGAGGAGAAACACGTCCAAAATCAGAGAAAACTTGAGAATCACTTTTTATTCACATCACGTTATTGATTTGAAATAGTATTTTCCATTTTGTAAATTCAATAATTGACACTATTTCATATTTCAATCTGCACTCACCAACATAATGATCCCAAATAACGATAAATCTGTTCGATTTTGAAAATAATTTTGTTCGTTTATTATTAGCGGCCATGCTTGCAACTTTCGTTTTCGATTTTCCAGCAGATTAGCAGGTGTAAGGTTTTTTGTTTACGTGGCCGCCGATCAAAAGTACGGCTAAACAAGTGGAAGGAGGGAAAAGAGCGCCAAAGTTCAAATTACGATTTTTAATGACAATTTACATAATCAGGATTTTTTCGCAAAATATTCACAACAATCACTGCCGATTTTCAGATTCAAAAGTACAAATTTTTTAGGTGGCAAGATTTTCATAAAGGTAATTTTTTTACTTTCATGAGGTAAATTTCATACAAACACAAAATTGGGAAAATTCAGCCTAAATTTTTGTAGAACTCAACAGAATTTTACTAAAACTGAGCTAAAAAAAACTCAAAAATACAAATATTCAGACATTTGATACGTCTAAAATGAGCCAAAATCCTGATAATTGCAAATGACATGATAAAATCAATTTTAAATCACACACTTGTTTGAGTATGATTGTACATGCTGCACAGGCTTTTTTCCCTGAAAACACCGAAACTCAATTTGAAAATTTTCCGAAAACTCAATATAAAACCCCAAAAACTCGAAAATACGAAATTTCTAGATATTTCCTGAAAAGTGTGGAAAATCTCAAATTAAAAGGGAGGTTGACCTCAAAATTTAAGTTTTGCATAGGGCAAAGTTTATGCTTTGAAATGATTATTCAATTTACACTCTTTTTTATATAAGCATTATTCTTATAAGCATCCTATCCTAGCTTAAAATTTGCCCAAAAAAAAGCATCTCATAAGCATCTATGCTAACCTAGAATTTGTCTTATGCACATGCAAAGCGCGTGAGAAATTTTGAAGCCTCATAGCCTTCATAAGCATTTTCTAGCCTTATATTGCACCAAAATTAAGCATCTTAGCTTATCATGGAAAAATAAGCATTTTAGCTCCAATTGTCAAAAATTAAGCATCTTTTTGATCACGTCGGTGTAATTTTTGTCAAAAAATAAGCATCGCTACAAGCATCTTTTTAGCCTAGAAATCGTCAAAAATAAGCACCCGCTAGCCTAAAAAATTTAGGTCAATGCTTATAAAAAAGAGTGTAACAATTTTTCTTCAAACTCTATTTTATTCATGGAGAAACCAATATCATTTTAAAAGTAGAGTTAGAATTTGTTGAGATTTTATTACACACCCTAGTCATTTGTATTTTAACAAGGACGAACAGCGTCCTGGACGAGGGGAAGGGGAAAATGAAATATGAAGATTTTCTAAGAATTAAATTTTGAAAAAATTGGATGTTTGACAATATCAGGACTAGGTTAGACGAACAGAGTATAGGACATCAATATATGTAGAACCAATAGGTCAAAAAACGTTCAATGTTTCAAAAAGTTGAATTTTCCACAAATTAGATCATTTTGAAAATTGACTCTGAGGGCAACACGTGGGCCGGTGCGGGTCTCGAATCAAAAAACTGTGAATTTTTTTTTGAAAATGTATATTCTTCCAAAAATTAGACAATTTTAAGCATTTTTGTGAAAATTTAGGAAATTTAAGCAAAAAAAATTATGATTTTTGACCCGCGGGGACGGACCACGCCCGCGGACCGTGCATCGCGGGTCAAAAATTTTTTCTAAATATCTTAAGGAACATACATACAAAATTTCAGGACGATATCTTCAAAATTGACAAAGTTGTTAAACATTTTTGAACATTGGAGAAGAAGAAGAAGGAGAAGGAGGAGAAGTAAAAAAAAAGAAGTTCTCTGACGAGGCATCGCCTCGTAAAAATCTGGGAAAATATATCATACTTATAATAAAATCTACATCAGGAAGGCTCTCACATCTCTTTGTATTATTTTGATGTGTAATAGATTTTTCCAGATTTTTAAAATACAAGCTAAACATGACTAGGGTGTTTATTAAAATCTCAAAAAATTCTAACTCTACTTTTAAAATGATGTTGCTGTTACCATGAACAAAAACATAGAGCTTGAAAAAAAATTGTTGAATCAAATAATTAATTCAAGGCATAAACTCCGGTCAAAGCAAAACTTAAATCTTGAGGTCAGTCTCCCTTTAAAGTTAAAAGTTTGCAGATTTTTTTCTTAATTTTGAAGAAAATTTTGCCCATTGGTGTTACCTACGTTTTTCACCCAAGTGATCTTTTCAAAAACTTGATTATTTTTTGGAGACTCAAAAATACGAAATTTCTAACTTTTTGATTTACCTAGAAGAAGTGAAAAAAGCCTGATACAGGATTGGGTAAATTATCGATTCATTTAAAAAGTATTGTCACTCTAAACAAGCACAGGCTTTTTTGGACGTGTTTATACCATCTTAAACAGCTGTTGTCCCATAGGATTTACAAAATTGACCAATGAAAAAATGAGAGTTGGGATTTTTATTCATATAACCTGATTCTATATTGAACTCTGATGGGAATTTTGAAATTTTGAATTCATTGTGGTTTTGACACCCTACTTTTAGACTGAATTAGTTAAAATTTTCATTCCACTCTCCTGGCTTCGTATTTTGGAATTTTGATAAAATTCTTTTTATGGACGACTTACAAATAAAACTCCAGGTGGGTTCATGCCCAATTTTTTGGATTTTGGCACATTTTTGCAGAATTTTTCAATTTTATCTCAGGACAAAATCACAATTTAGTATACACCCTATTTTGTAATAAGTTTTTGCCAAAAATCCGCAAAAATATGTAAAATTCCAAACGATTGGGCCAGACCTCACCTGGAATTTTTCTTTTTCTGTCGTGTAAAAAAATTATCAAAAGTCCAAAATATGAGAGTGGAATGAAAATTTTAACTAAATTAGTCTTAAAGTAGGATTTAAAGACCACAAGAAAATGTAGAATTTCAAAATTCCGGTCGGAGGATTTTTATTTGTCAATTTTGTAAATTCTATCTAATAACAGCTGTTAAAATACAGAATTTTTTCCTTTGATTTTGAGTTTTTTAATTGTTTCCAAAGGGATTTTTCCAAAATAATTAATTTAGTGTTCTCAGAATTTTATAAGAATTGATTTTTAGAACACAAATTTAAAAAAATTTTGATAAAAAATTGTTGAAAAATGACAAGCCTAGAGACATTCGAAAATTGATGAAAGTTATTGAAAACTTGAAAATTTCCATTACATATTAATCCTGGTCTATGAAGCAATAAAATTCTCAAGAAAAAATTAATTTACTCCTTCTTGAATATTCTATTTCACCCAAAGACACAAAAGAGATCAACATTTTAAATTCATCAAAAGACCATAATAATGTCTAGCCATACAATGTCAAAAGTGACCTAGTTTTAAGAGATTTAAAGTTTCTATTTTATTCTTTGTTGAAAAATAATTAAAAACTATAGAGAGAATCTACATTAATGAAAAAATTCCATGCATTTGATGATTTCCATTTATCCTATCTTAGTTACAAATGATTATTCTCAGACCTAAAAGAATTCCATTTGTATACTTTTCAAACCCTAATCAAAATTTCTTAGACATGCTAATTATGAGAGAAAAATACACATGTAGCCAATGCAAAATTGAACACTCAAAAACTGCATAGCTCAACTATGTTTAGCTTTTTGGGTGGTGTTTGGACCAAACTTAAGAAAGTACTTTAAATTTATGCCAATGTAAAATTTTTTGATGCTATTCATTTGTTAGGTTATTGTTGGATATTTCTATTGTAAATTTTGGACAAGATTATTCTTTTTACATCCTGCATGTTCGATTACAATCATCTTAAAAAAGATGTCGAATTATCTTAAAATCACTTAATAAAGACCCCAAAAATAGCCAAATTTTGGGAGTGATTCATGGCAAGTTTACTAATTTCTGGAAGGTTAATATTTTCAAAAATAGTATGGACATCCAATGGCCTCTAGCTGAAAGGCTGGTTAGAATAAAAGATTAGTCCTTCCCCTACTTATGAGATAAGAATGAGCCGGACTAACTACGTCCATGTCAATAAGATATTAAACACGTTCTTTTCCTACAAAATGATAATAAAAATAAGTGAACACGTACCATTATTACAAAGTGAGAGGTCTACGCTTAAAAGCTAGGCAAATGACTGGAACCAAGGATTTTTGAAAGGAAAAGTTTTTACCAGGTATCATAATAAATTTTGGGAGAAATGGAATTTTGAAAGAAATTTAAATTTAGATTGAAAACCTCACTCAAGTATGTTATAGATTAGGAAATCGAAAAAAGTTTGTTTTCATACGGTAAAAAGTTTGTTTTCGTACACATTTTCGCAATTTGTTACTTTATAGAAAATTCGGGAAACTGCATGTCATGAATTTTGAAACAAAAGGCAGATTGAATCGAAAAAGTATGAATCACTATATTATTTTGCCTCTGCTAAGGTGAGATTGGTCCAGAAAATTTTCGTCAATTTGACATCCTCGAGTCAGTCAAAAAAAAATGCAAAGTTCGAAAGATTTTCAATAGCTACAGAAAATGTTTGGAGATTAGAAAATTGTGTACAACTAAGAATTTTACTAAAATTTTCTAGAGTGTAATAATACTTTAGGTGTCCTTGACACTTATTATAAGGACTTGGCCAGTCTTAGTGTCAAGGACTGTGGCTGTGGCAGGCAACTAATGCTCACGAGATCTCCCCCGGTTAGACCTATCTGTAATTCTGATCCACGTCTAGAGACTTTGAACCGATTGCTTCATTTTTGGGTTCACTTTGAATTTTGGTTACTATTGAACTTTGATTCACTTGTTTGCTTGATAGTCTGTTTTGATTTTGCTTAATTATCATAGGATTTGACAGATTAGATTATGAAAGGACTTCTAATTTTGATTCAATGGGAATGATTTGAAGATTAAATTTCAAGACTGGATGAAAATTCCTGTAAATTTGAATCTATAGGTTAATTTGAAAAATAACATTAGTGAAAAAACTTGTTTCCTGATTTAACTTTTTCTTGCAAATATCACTTTCACTTTTTTAGGTAGTTTTGGGGTTTTAGATGTTACCGTCTGATATTACTACCTCTGTCTCAATATATTATGAGAAAATTCATGTATTTCATTTTCAAAATGGGCTTTTATAAGATGAGACAGAGGCAGTGTTCATTATTCTCTTTTTGTCTATTTTTGGCTTCAGAAGATTGTTTAGGTAATTCAAAAATGAGTCTCTTTCCACCATTATCCTAATCCTTTGTTTAATGTTATTTGAGGTGTCCCAATGGACTTGGTTTTTATACGAATTTAGACAATTGCAGAAAAACAATTAAATGAGTCCTACAAAGCCAGACTTGGCATATGGCATTTCAATTTGTTTTGAATTTTTGCATTTAAGACATAAAAAGCTAGAAGAAAAAATTTCAGTACCACAGCAATAGTGAAAATTCTGAGAAAGTAGACTCCCAAATTTTTCCATCTAGATATTTTGTGCACTGAAAGTAAATACTGCCTCCATAACATAATTGATTGTGAATATCTTGTGCTCTATGCAGTTTCACACAAAAATTTACTTCAATGATTACTGAAATCATAGAAGTAAATTTTTACGCGAAACTGCACACAGCACAAGATATTCACTATCTATTTTGGGATGGAGGAAGTATAATGATTAATTTTTCATTTGCATTCATATCAGATGGGCAGACCATAAGGAAGGTCCCAATTTTGACAATAATTGCACAAGTCCGCTGTGATACCTCATTTATGAATTCAAAAAAGTCTCTCATAATTATGCAAATTATGATGCTCAAAAAGTATGTGGAAACTGCCAGAGAAAGTAATCATGACATGCCCAATTTTGGTAGACCACAATCCTAAAAGATCTCTTTTCTTTTTTTTACTTTTCTGAAACTAAGCCTATAAGAAAACACTACAATGAAAAATCGACGTTCTCAAATTCAACCCCCAACCCCCTAGTTGTTTTTCATATGTCAAAAGATCACCTTGTAATTAAATGGAATTTCATTTTTTGTCAAAACCGGTTCACGAAAGCTACGTCGTCTATAGAAGCAATTTGTACTTTTTGGGTCATTTTACTACATAACAAGAGGGTGGTTTCGTGAACTTATGGAAGCAAAAAATAAAATTGTATTTAATTACAGGATGATTTTTTGGTTCATAGAAGAGAATTTAGCCCTTGTTTGGAAAATTCAAGACCCTTCGACATTTTTACATCCTTATTATAAACACTCAGACAGTTTTGAGCACTTTTGAAATTAATTAACTTTACGTATTTTTGACTGATTTTCAATTTTGTTTAAGGTAAAAGTTGTTTTCTGAAACTTTAGTGATTATCTCCATAACTTAGATAGAGTCCTACTTTTTGCGAAAGGCTTTTTAATATCTTAAACCAATATCTTACTTTGCACTCTCCAGAACCTTAGACTATTTGTGGAAAGGATTTTATTTAGTAGGTTCATAAATTGTAAGAAGTTTATCAAATGTACACAAAATGTGCTTATGTTTATCATGATTAAAATTTTTCTGGAGAATCATATCAAAATTTCTAAATTACGATGAAAATTATCTCAAAGATCTAATGAACTTAGACTTATTTCTTTGAATGAAAGTTTTAAAAATCCTGATATGTACCTTTCCTTCTTCTGAAAGTTATGCCTTTCTAGATTCTGCTTTTCTAGCAGATTCCTTCTTTGATCAATTTTAGAATTTTAATCGTGAAAGTTTTCATAGATAAAGTAAATATTCCGATTTCATCTAAAAATAGAATGGTTGGGAAGTTGAAAGATTCTAAGGGAAATGTTTTTTATAACTTTAATGCTCTTTCCTTTGAAAATAGAATTTGGGTGTTTTATTTTTAATCAGATTAATTGAGACGTAATATTGTTGGCTGGTTGAGGATACACGAAATATTTGGGGAAGGTTGCAGCAATGAAAGTATAATGTTAACAACTTAGATTTCCTCACCTCCTGTGAAACAAGCGCGGAATCCCCGCAATGCTGCTGCCGTAAGTGTGCTTATGAATCTGAACATATTAAATCCTTTGAGTTCAGAGTAGTAAAAAGTTTCTTAATCAAGAAAATAATTTACAATTGCTGGCGGCTAAGCCGCCCGAGTATTTGTACTGTGAAGTACTATCTTCAACCTGCCACCTGTGTTGACCATCAAAGCACTGATTTCAGAAATGTCACAAGAAGAAATGCAAGAAGAAGAAGAAGTGCAAGAAGAAACATCATTCCTTAGCTGCCCCCAAGTCCGGAGGATCTTGGCAGCAGCAAAAATTGCATTGCAATTCCAAAGTTTTTAACAAATCTAAAGATAACAAATGATTTTCCGGCAAAAAAACAAATCATGAAATTACTTCCTCTGCATACAAATTGAAACCTTGAACCCTTTTTACCTATTTTGCGAACCGCTTTTACCTTTTTTGCGTTTCCCACATTTTAACATTCTTGAGTTTGGACTATATAGTCATTGGTACAGAATTGCCAATGTCTGTAGTTTAATCTTCGGTTTATTCTTTGATTGTGATAGAAAATAAATTCAATTTTTCATTCTAAAGGATCTAAATTTGTTTTGAAAATTTGTTTTCAAATCGTTAGTAAAAGAGAAATGACTTTAAAGGATGAATGAAATGAAGTCTTTTTTAAGAATGAAAATATTGTCAAATACGATTTCATTCAAGAATTGCATGTTATATTATCGAGCAACACAAAACTGAAGAAGAGAGGTTTTGTGTTCCATAACAAAATAAGGATGCTCTAACGACTTTCTTGAATAAATTTCTAAAAAATTTTATATTTTGGATTTTTTGAGTTTTTGGTACTGAGTTTCACTAATTTTTGTCTAAGTTTTGGTAATTTAACTTTTTTCAAAAAGATAAATCACCAGATTTCTTACAAAAAGTGCTTTGTACCTTGAAAATAAGCAAACATCAGCAACTTTTCTTTCAAATCTAGCAAAAATTCGCGCCTTTTAGCCTGGAATACTGAGTTTTAGATTTTTTAGAAAACGCCATTTTATAAAGATTTTGTATTTTTGAGTTTTGCAAAACTTTGGGTGAGTTTTGCCAAAAATTACACTGAGTTTCACAAAAATTGGCGCAGAGTTTCGCGAAAATTAGGACAAAAAAAGCCTGTTTATGGTTACCCCATTCTTTAAGCCCTTACCAAAATACTTTTTGACTCCTTACAGACTCGTTTGGAGGAGCTTGAAGAGGAGCTTGAAATCGAGCGGGGCAACCACAGCAAGGCCGAGAAGGGCCGCCAAACCCTGACCAGGGAACTGGAGGATCTGGGCAGCAAACTGGAGGAGTCAGGCAATGCCACCCAGACGCAGATAGAGCTGAACCGGAAGAGAGAGGCCGAATTGGCCAAGCTAAAGGCAGACGGGCGGGAAATTTTTATGTGCACTATTGCTAGGGTATATCACCAAATTTCAGATTGAGATGATCTCCAATTTTTCTTCAATATTAAACTATACTAAGTCCAAAACTCCAAAAATTTGAGCCAAAAATCAATTTTTGAGCTTGCTACCTCAATGTAAAGTTATGTAAAAAAAACATGCATTTTACTAAATAAATGGGCATCGAGGAAGCATTTTACTTAATAACTTTGCATTGAGGTAGCAAGCTCAAAATTGATTTTTGGCTCAAATTTTGGGGATCAATTCAATCTGAAATTTTGTGTTACACCCTACTATTGCAAAAGAAAATACGTTGGTTGTTACAAAATAAATTTGCGATCATAAACGAAAAACAAGGCTAAAGCATCGCAATGTATACGAGTTTAGATCGTCACACGTCAATTGTGAGACGTCAGTCGTGTCAATCG
>JAOWAT010065897.1:0-11147 GCA_028571025.1 Longipedia americana | reverse complement strand
CTTTACTGATCTTAGCAATGAGAGCAGGTCTTTAGGAAAGAGCGAGATGTTGTGGAATTTTGACAGCTCCGCTTCGCTCCGCAGTCAAAATTCCAGATTTATTATTCTTGCAAAACTAATTTGACAGCAGCAGCTCTGCTTTATGTGCAGCATTAGTCATTATAACATTATCTTATATTTTTACATGATCAACTGGTTTCTACAACTTTTTATTGTGAATGGATTCTGTCTTTGTATTTATCTATTGCGATATTTTCAGGTAATATCATTAGTGGTCACAACAATGGTCTTGTAAGAGATAATTTCAAATTGAGCAAAATCTCTCATGATAATATGACAAATTTTTGCCACAAACTTTACATTTGCAGCTTTCTTCTATTTTATTATGGAATTTTTCAGTTTGACAAAAGTTTCTATGGTCTCTATCTATAAGTTTTGCACACATTCTTGTTCTTTTGTAAGGGTCAAGAGGAAGCTGGTGTAGTGTTTGTGATAGCTAGTACCATGAAGGAACTTGATGGAAATTGATATATTTATCCACTGTTTTAGTCTTTGGATGAATTTGAACTGATATCCTGACAGCTCTTCTGGGACTGGTATAGCTTTGGTACTGTGAGATGCCAATTCTCTCAGTGTATGTGATAATGGTTGCGAATCTGTTAGGTGAAATGTGATGGTGTTGCTTGTGTTTTGGAATACCAAGATATTGTTTCAGGAATTTGGTATAAACACTATCTATTCTTTCTTCTGTTGTTTGTCAGTCCATTTATATAGATTGGAAGTCTATATCTGAAGATTGGTAGAATATAGGTGTTAAATGCTGCTTTAGTGACATCTAACGGTTAGTTTCTGAGTTGTGCACGTGAGAAGAGAAGTCCTGCTCTTGCATCGGCCTGGCTAATTTTGTTTTCAATGTGTCTAGTAAAGGATAGCTGGTTAGTGAAGGTGATTCCCAGATAGGTAAAGTGTTCTACTCGTTCAACTTCTTGGTTATTGATTGTGAATTTAAATTCTTGGTCTAACTTTGGAAGAGGTCCCTTATGGAAAATTTGTACCTTCGTCTTGGCAACATTATTGTTAAAACCGTTCAACTGGCAGTAGTTAAATAATGAGTTCATTGCTGTTTGAAGTTCACTGGAAGATTCTGCAATGATGACTAGATCATCTGCATATGCAATATATCTTATGACTAGATTATAGAATTTTACACCACAATTGTGAAGGATTTCTGGCAGGTCAAAGGTAAATATACTAAATAGGATTGGAGATAATGGGTCACCTTGTGGGAGGCCGATTGATGATAGAAAATATTTTGATATTGAATTTCCAGACCGGATGAAAAATTTCCACCCGGAGTAGATGGAGTGAAGGATTTCACATATTTTGAAAGGGACTCCAATTTTTTGAAGTTTGATGAATAGTTTTTCACGGTTTATAGTGTCAAAGCATTTAGAATAGTCCACATAGCAAACAAATGTTTTTTGTTTACTCCGTTGCCTTTCAGAGATTATTTCAAAAAGTATGGATGCTGCTCCAATCGTACTTCGGTTCTTCCTAAAACCGAACTGGTAAGTGGGAAAAATATTGTATTTTTCTGCGAATGATGACAGACGTTTGGTCAGGATTGATGTAAAAGCTTTAAGGAATGGATTTTGGATACTAATTGTTCTAAAATTTGAAGGATCTGATCTGTCCCCTTTCTTATGGATAAAGAAAATTGCACTTTCTAACCAAATCTTTGGAAAGTGGCCGCATAAGAGAATTTTGTTGAAAATCTGACAAAGGAGGGGGACTATGGTAGAACCAAGTTCCTTAACATTGGTTGGGCTTATTCCCATTGTAGATTTTGCCTTGCTTTTAAACTGATTTAGAGTTGATGCAATTTCTTCTTCACTAAAGTCTTGAAGGAGATCACTATTTGTGTTTGCATTTTGAATTGGCTTTGGTTCTGTTGTAGCGAATGGATGGAATAATTTCCTGCAATAGGACAAGAAAATTGGCATGTTCACTATTTCTGAGGATTTTTGCCCTTTCATAGATTTATAAATTTGTTTTAGGCCTTCTCTGTATGATGCTGTGAGCAATGAAGATGTTTTCTGTTGGTAATAAGCTTTTTCAGCCCATTTAGCTGCCTTGTGGTAGGCTGATCTCAAGAATTTGTACTTTGTAAACATGAGTGAAGAACTATTTTGTTTTAGGGATTGAAGACAGGAAATTGTTTTCCTTCTTAGCTCTTTTAAATGATTATTAAACCATGGGTTCTTTGATGGCTTCTTTTGCTTTAGTGGTCTCAAGTTTAGTGTTATGATTTTTGTCACAGATGATGCATCTATTTCAAGATCTGGATATGATGGGCACATGATGGGAGAGGAATTAGAATTATTTGTCACACAAGTCACATTGGAGTAGTTTGGAATGTTTGTTTTGAAGATAGATACCAAATTTGCCTTAGTAGCATTAATGTCTAGTTTGTGGTTGATTTCTGTTTTCAGATTAGAATTATTTATTTTTCTCTTAACTCTGACAAGTGCTTGAACAGGAGCATGGTCTGAGATGCTACAATTGTGGATGATGACTTTCTTAGGTTGCAACATTGCTGTTGAAAACAGGTGGTCTGGAGTTGATGATCCTTTTTCATGAAAATATGTTGGGATAGCTGGGTTGGACTGGAGAAAGATGCCATTATTTCTTAGGTAGGAAGTTAATCTGAGAAATTCATCAGTGTTTGGTTTTACATTGAAATCACCTGCTAAAATAATGTCTTTTTTGCACTTGTGGGATGTCAGAATTTTTGTTAAGTCAGACAAGACTGAGTCAATGACTAGTTTAGGTTTGTAATATATTCCTATCACTGTACCAAAGGTAGTATTGACAGCAATGTGATGGTTATTTTTGGAGATTAGCTCTGGTTTTAATTTTGGGTTGACATAGAGTTCTAAGCCGCCGGAAGGTCTTCCTTTACCATTTCCAGATGCTTTCTGAGCTGGAACAATATAGTTTGATTTATTGGGAAGCAAAACTGAAGATTTGTCAGAAGTTAGCCAGGTTTCACAAAGGAAAAGTACTGAGTGATTGGTCAAGAATCCTGGGCTGGCTAGCCCCACTAAATTATTTCTGCCATGACAATTGAGAAAGAGTGTTGAGATTTGGGATTTTCCACCTCTTGATTGTCTTTTCTTGCTTTTGGTAATGTTGAGCTTTGCAATTTCTGGATATCTGAGATGAAAATCTGGAAGGGGAGGTTTTGAAAATTGTCTTGATAGAAGAAACTCTCTTGAGTATGACTTGAAGTAGTCTTTGACATGATTTATGATTAAATTTTTTGACCACATTATCACAGTTTATTTGTCAAGATTTATCACAGTAAAGATTTCACTTTTAAAGAACACAAATTTCAATGAAACAATTAAAATGTTTGTCAAGATTTATCACAGTAAAGATTTCACTTTTAAAGAACACAAATTTAAATCTATTAAAAAACGTTTTTCTCTCTTTTTTACAGAGAGAGAGAGAAAACACGTGCTGCTTCTCAGACCCAAAATTGAAACTACTTACATTTGATTAGGAATATTTTTCAACAATTTTGGTAACATGTTTTATTTTGATACGCCCTCAAAATTCAAAATAAATAGGGTTGACATTATTTAATGGGTTCCCATCAATTAGAATTTGGGTATCAAACTAGAGGATGTCTTGTCAATTTGTAACAATATTTCCCGGAAAGCACTTCCTCTTGTTCCTATTAAATAATATTTATTAGAATATGTCCTGTTATTTTTACTTTTAAGGGCATAAATGAAATTAAAAATGATACCAAAATTTTTATCCCATCAAGTTCTAAACTATAATCCCAAATCAGTAACTTCCATTTTATGATGTGGCGTATTGAACCAAAAAGGAAGCAGCACATATTTCAAGTCAAAACTTGCAAAAAGAGACATTGAAAAGTGCCAACATAGAAATGCATTTGACAGAATTCAATGCAAAACTTCAGCAATCTCAATTTGCAAATTTTGTCCCTTTCCTATTTTCCTCTTTTGCTTAAGTTCAAAAAGTTCTATCATATTATCGTAAGTGAGTAAAATGTGCACACGCGTGGGCTCACAATTGCTTTCTTACAGTTGATGGAGAATAATTTTAAAGCCTGATTTTATGTCTAAATGTGCGTGATAAATTTTCCCAAGTTTTGCACTAAAATCCTCCTTATTTTCTAATATAATCTCCGACGAAAATAGGTTTCTTTCACTTTCTGCCACACACTTTCAAAAAAGATTTTATTAAATGTCAGTTTTATTTATTAAGAGTTTCTATATTGATTATGTACAGGGTCTTTCTTCTAAACCAATCCAATACTAGCCTCAGGCTCTTCTTTTTGTACTTCCTTCTTCTATCCAAAATCCAATGAACTCGACGCTTCAATACTTTGTAGGTTCAGTGTTCACTATGTTACAAAAGTTGGATTATTTTATTGCTCTTCCTGCTTTTATTCTGTCTTTTATACAAGGTATTTCACACTGCATAGAATACAATAAGCTTGCCCTGATAAAACGTATAAATGTAATGTAGTCGTATTTCGAATAGTTTTCATTTACAAACTTCCCCCAAATGAGAGTCGATTTTGATCAAAACTGAGAAATACTAAATGTCAAGATTTCATAACTTACAAAACTTGTACTCTTATGATGTATATTTTTCCAAAAATTGTTGAAAAACTCAAAATTTCGGAAATGCAAGCCCAAAGATTTTCAAAATGTGGAACATTTTCTAAAGACAGCTTCAGAATATATAACACTGAGAAATACTAAATTTCTAGATATTTTTTTTTAAATAATAAGGTGTCAAAAAAGCGGGTTATCATACCGGCCTTTTTCAAAAATTTCAGGAAACAGCAGTGTTAAAATCAGTAAAAAAAGTATTTTTTGAAAATTTCACGAAAAAGTTAGAAATTTTTCCAAATACTCAGCTCCTAAAAATGTTTATGTAGTAGTGACATTTGTGAGAAATGATACAAAAACCTCAAAACTGACATTTCCTATAAAATAATCAAAAGATTCTGCTATATACAGCCTGTAAGAACATTTCTGTATCTGTTCAACCCATCAACCACACGATGAAACCTTTTCTTTCTCCTTTTCCTTCTCTTCATTTTATTTTCCCTCCTTTATGATGAAATGAATGGCCATTTGCGAATTTGGGGAAATTGCAAACTGTTTTGTTGTTGCAAAAATCATTGTCAGGATTCTCTGAATCAGTGCAGGGGCAGTTAGACAATAAAACACGGAATTTGGAATCATAAAATCTTTATGAATAAGGGAGCATTCTGAGTCACAGAAAGTAAGAAAGATGTTTTTGTGTTTAAATATAATAATATCAATTAGAAAACCGTAAAAATAGGTACAGCAAAGGTAGTATTATCTCAAGAAGAAGGATTTTATCAAGAGTATGTTCCACTCAGTCGGCCCAATTCGTTCATTGATTTTTCATCGATTAGTAATGTAAATTGTCCAAGAGAGCGCTCAATATTTGCGTCAATTTGGAGTAAAATTAACAAAACAATGAATTTAAATTGTAAAAGATGAATGGATTTTGAATTTGATTGGTTGAAAAGAAGCTCTGAACTCATGGCTCTCATTTCATGATAAGTAGTACAATTATAAGCATGCTGGAAAACTTTACTTTCACTGGCCCTACTCAGTGGTACATACTCTATAATTTTTATCGCTGAAATCTTTTAAACTATTTGATAATCAAATTTAAAAAATCAGTAGATATTTCTTCTTAGAGTCTTATTAGAAATTTTCAATCTACACTTTCATATTGGTTTCCTTTTACTTTATTTTTTCCTCTGTGTGAACTTTCTCGTTCATTCTGAGTTAACATGTTCACCCTATAAGTTTTTTCCTTAATGAAAAGTTTTCCATTCCAAATGTTTCTTTTATATCAAAATTATGTACAGTAAAAATGAAATTGAGATTTGGTAAAGATCTGCATTTGCCAAAAATCAGATATTGCTATTAGATATGAAATATTGTCTATATCTCTTTCATGACCTAAAAGTAAAACTTCTCCTTTGTCCTAAATACGAATTTCATTTTTTATTTGGAATCAAGATTTACATTGAGTTCCATAAAGAATATACATTTAGAAGAGGTCTTTTAATTAATGAAAGGCCAATGAATGAAAGCAGTACCAAATACGATTTCATTTCAGAAGTTAGGACATAATGTTTTGGTAGTTTTTCATTTCTTTTGAGAGGCCGTTTCACCAGAAAAAATGCTTTAAAAAATCTGATTCTGAATCTTCTAGTACTTTTTCCAACTCACTTCATACAAGTACCATGCAACAACCCTTTGAAATTTTCTTAACTACAGGCTTATTTTACTTCATAATATTCCATATTATGAACTAAACTTTGAGGTCTTGTTGCACGGTCCTTGAATTCAGCGCGAAAAAATCTTGAAAGTGAATAGGTAGGCCAAATTTTTGAAAAAAAGTAAAACTGCCTACTTTTAGATCTTTAAAGTGTATGATACCCTAGCTTTCAACTTCTCTGCAGTCTGCATAGTCATACTTGGTCATTTAATTAAACCTTATCCACATGCGGTGTGTGCCTTGCGCTATTTATGCACTGACGTTTGCTTCGTAAGTGGCGCTTGTCGACGGAGTGCATATCCATAAGGGTTAATGACCCCTTCGATTCGTCTTTTTATTACTCTTCGTGTCCACATTTGCTCCTTTGACTTGTTTCATTATCATTGTCACAATTCTGACCAGAAGAAGTGGCCCCCCACTCTGAATGCTATCTTAGATTGTCAACTGTAATTAGAACAAGGATGACTGGATTGCTTTAGATTGGATGGTCATGGCTCTACTATTCCAGCCACTGAAAATTGGCTTAACCAATAATAATTTTCAAGTGGATATAGCAGTACAAATGAGCTGACATTTTTTATCAATGAAAGTCTTTAAGACATATAATTGTTCATGTATGATACTACTCCATCCAGCAAACTTGATTCAACCGGAAATAGCTTTGGAAACAACAGTATCTAGTTTCTCAAGCTCTTCTCAGTTTCTATAAAATAGTTTTTATTAGTTACCTGTGAAGTAAATTGCAAATTAAATCGACATTAAACAAAGAATGATAAAGATTATCATGAAGATTTTCTGGAATCATTGTAAATAACTTGTGGCTCTAAGTAAATTATTCTAAAGTGTGAACATTTGACAACCATTGTCATTGGTCAATCACATTCAAAGTCTTCCACAGTCCTCTTACTTTTCTTTTGGGTTTTACAGATACTTCCTCGAGCCCATAATAATATGAGGATATCTTACATCCAATTGCACTTCTTATTTTGAGACAGAAAAAGTATGAAATTACTGAAGAGGAAGTAGAAGAAGAAGAGGACAAGAGAGACAGAATCAAATGAGCAAATCAGCTTCGAAAATCTAGTTAACACAAAACGAAATGAGACAAAATTGATATTGGTGATAAAGATTGGTTTTATCAGAGGGCATTTTTCCAGCCAGATAAGGCTTTCAAAGTAGATGGTTGGTGCACAACGAGAACAAAACACATTTCTGACACTAAAATTGAAGGAGCACATGAAGCTCTTTTGCTAGTCCTCTTCTGTGAATGAAAATATCGCCAAATACGATTTCTTCGCTCCGAAATTATTATTATGATTATGTTCGAGTGGCGGATAGGCAATATCGTTTCAAATAGCCTGAAGATTTGTTCTCTTAAACAAAATTATAAACTCAAGGTTCATTCCTACCTTTAGATCAATTTTAGCACCTTTCAACTTCTGCAAATAGTCTTTTCCAGGGTAATTTTGGAGGGTTTAATTTTTCTTCATTTTTGAGAGAAATTTTAGCCATAGACATTGAAAAAACTGGTAAATCCAAAAATGTAATTGATGAAAAATGAGAAATCTCGGCTGAGATTGGTAAGAACTACAAAGGCTAGAAATACATTTGAAACAGAGACCAGAAAAAAATTGACAAAAATTGCAATTTTTCCACTAAAAGACTAATAAATTTGATTTTTTTCAAAATATTGTAATATTTTAAGACCTCAATTTTCATATTGTGGTCTGTTTTGTAGAGAAGAAATCTTCATGCTATCTCTCTTTTCTTTCATTTTTTCGCCTATCCGCCACTAGAACATAAATGTGGCAGAGAAACTCAGTTTTTTTTAATTTAGCAAATTAGGCAATTTAAGGGTTCTACAATATGTTCCATAATAAATTAGCCTTGAAGGACGTAAGCCCGTGTCTCTTGATTATTTATTATAGGACTTTCTTCATAACGCAAATATGATGCTTGACCAGAGTTTACAATATCGTAGAATACCTCAAGTTTCAATTCCATTCTCAATTTTGTACCAATTCATTCTAGGTATGGTAAAAAGTATTTTCGGCAAGTACCAAGTGACGTTCCACCCTGAGGGTCCAGATGGCCCCGAATGGAACGTGGATTTCACTCCTCCGTTCAGACGCCTTCGAATGTTCCCCGATCTGGAAAAGGCCCTGAACGTCAAACTGCCCAAACCGGATCAGTTACACACGGAGGAGGCCCGTTTGGCGTTGGACAAGATTTGCGTGCAGAACAATGTTGAATGTTCAGCGCCCAGGACTGCAGCCAGGTTGCTGGATAAATTGGTGGGGGAATATCTGGAGGAGACTTGTGTTAATCCGACGTTCATCACCGAACACCCGCAAGTTATGTCGCCGCTGGCCAAGTGGCATAGGTCAGAGCCGGGAATTACGGAAAGGTAATTGTGATGTAGTGAAATAGAGTGAGGAAAAGAATGATGAAGATTTGGGGTGAATTATAGAGTATGTTTCCTTGAGTAGGGCCACCAGGAATAAGTAATAGCTGATAAACCATACATGTGATGACTCAAGTAGAAAGGAATACTCGAGGAATTTTTTATGCAGTAAAATTTATCTCCATTTTTCGACTCTTCTGTCCATATTTTGGTCAACAATTATTTTTAAATGGAAGCCCTTTCATCTAAGTTCAAAAGTTATTATTCAAATTTTTTCCATAAACTTTACTACTTCAAAGTAAACAGCAAGCACATTTTTTAGTGATGCCATCTACAATTTTCCTTTATTACTACTTACAGTTACATTTTTCTCCAAAAATAATGTTGAATCTTAGATGAAAAACCTTCCATTTAAGATAAAAATAAATCACCAATAATGCATTGAAAATTCGAAAAATGGAGATAGATTTCATAACATTAAAAAATTCCTCAAGTATTCCTTCCTGTTTGAGTCAACACACATTTGAAGTGAAAGTGGAAATTTATCATCGATTAGGTATTACTGATGGCCTATTCAAGGAAATGCACTCTAAAAATGTTAAACATGATTTTATGTTTGTACCAACTTTCTTATTAGTGTTAGACACTCAAAAAACATCATTTTTATGATTTTACGATAGTTTATTAAAAAAGGCGGTTGGAAATGGGGTGAAATTTCTTGAAAAATTTAGATGAGAAAATTTATCGAAATTCAAATGTGGAATCGTGGGTCCGTGCATAAAAACCTCTTTTCTCTCCCCAGGTTCGAGCTCTTCGTGTGCAAGAAGGAAATCTGCAACGCGTACACGGAACTGAACGACCCGATGGTGCAACGTCAGCGATTCGAAGCCCAAGCCAAGGACAAAAGCGCAGGCGATGACGAAGCCATGTTCTTCGATGAAGGATATTGCACGGCCTTGGAGTACGGTCTTCCACCCACTGGAGGATGGGGTACGTAGAGTTGGGAAGTTTTATCCTGACAAAGAGACTCATAAAACTGAGTAATTTTTTTTAAACTCAAAAATTACGAAATTTTTAGCTTTCAAAATTACTTGACATTGTGAAGTTTTGTGCCAAAATTTGTAAAAAAAATCTTAACTTGTAAATTTTGCCAGTGTTAAAAGCTCCACTTAATTTTGAATAGGGTAAAAACCAAAGCAAAAAATTTAAAAGCTCAGCTCCAAACACGCGAAAATTTTATTGATTCTTGTTCAAAAATTTCCACCAAACTTTATATTCAAACTATTATTGATTAAAACTTTCTTCATTTTCTTCTTCTCTAGGTATGGGTATTGACAGAGTGGCCATGTTCTTGACGGATTCGAATAATATCAAGGAAGTGCTGTTCTTCCCAGCAATGAAACCAGATGACAATAAAACGGGGAAGGAGGGAGAAGAAAACAAGGAAAATCAACCGGAACAACAAACGTCTTGATGAGGAGACTATTGTGAAGGAAGATTTTTGTGAAATTGGGTGTCACTTTTTAAAATGTTTTAAAAACAGGAAGTGTCTTTGATTCGGTAGCTCCAGATTTATTTAAGACTCGGTGGTACTGTATTAATAATTTTCGTCTGTGAGCCTCTAGAGGAATTGTATTTCATAGAGTCTTGATGGTCCAGTTTTCAGAAACTTTGAGATTTATGCCCACAAAATTATGCTCGTGATGTAAAGCGTATTAAAATTGCAAAACTGTGCAATTTGAGTGTCAACTTAGCAAGTGGGATGCTACCGTTAATTTTAGGAGCAAAATAATCAATGAGTAATAATATAGCCACCATAAAACTTTCACATCAGTCTTCCTTTGAATTCATAATATCTGCAATTAATTTTAGCTAATTATCAATATTATTCATTATGTATTTCTATCTATTTCAAATTTAATGTCACTTTGCAACATTTCAATAAAACCGGTTTTAGTTCCATTACATTGAATTGGAGTTATTCATTTTTTTATCAAATTTTGATGATTTATGATTTTCCTACGTTCTCTCAGAGACAACATTGTTGGGATTTTTTCTTCAAGTTCAAGCAACTTTTTTGTTACTTGTAGAGGTTGGAAAAGATTGTTAACACTTTGAGATTTTTAAGGCTTTTATGATGTTTCCTGTTGCAATTTTCCCCACCTCTACCAAGGAGATAAAAAAACACTACAATGAAAATTTGACCTTCTTCGATTTTCAAATCAATCTCAGATTCTCTTACATATACCAAAAGATCAACCTGTAGTCAAACATTTTTTCATATTTTGCAAATATGAAATGAAACACTTCAATTCTTCTATAGAAGTAAAATGTACTTTTTGGGCCAATTTACTTCATAAATTAAAACGAA